>PVJC01012814.1:0-39035 GCA_004026665.1 Murina feae
CTGTGTCTGCCCCGAGTGTGTCCCTTGTGGATCTGAGTTTTATTTAGGATGGTTCCACTCTGGCCACTAGGTCAGGCTGGCTCTTATAGCTCTAAGGAGGTGTTGTTTTAGCCTTTGCCTTAGGCTTCTTAGCCTTTTATATGCAAAAGCCTCTGACCCTGCTTGGGAGGGGCGGGGCTTCAGGGAGTTTGCAGGGCGGAGCAAACAGCTATGGCTGATTCTCAGCCCTGCACTAAGAGACATTAGGTCTCTGTGTCCCACGGTAATTGCTGCAAGCAACGCTGAGAGAAACCCTCTTTGGATTTCCTGCCAGTGCCAGTTAGTCCCCCTTCTCCGGGTCTGGGTCCCCAGAAACTTGCCTGGAACTAGAGTTCAGAGCCGCCGGGAGCTTGTGGCTCCTTCTGGTTTGAAAAAGAACCGCGTCCTCCGGCACCAGCCCTCTCCCCGAGCCCTCCGTACCTATGTACTTTGCTTCTGCCACTCCTCTGTGTCTCAGTCTCTTTCTAGTTGTACAATTTTCACTCAGCCAGCCTTCCTGTGGGTGTGGGTGGTGTCCGTGTTTTCTTTTCGTGGTTATTTTGAAATAGTTGTTCACGGCTGCATTTACGGTGTTTACCTATGCCGCCATCTTGCTGTCTCTCCCTGCTGTCATTTTTTTACCTTTTTCCTTCTTCCCTTGGATTTATAGTTATTTTTCCCTCTCCCCTCTGCTGGTTTGAGATCTTTAAAAATTTTGGTATGAATATATGTTAAGAATCACATATTCTTTAACATAATTCTGAAAAGTGATGTACCAGTATCCCTTTTACAAATAAAACCACTCTTAACATGTTTCAAAAATTACAAAGGAAGTTATTTCTTCAGCAGTGATATTTTGAGTTAAATCAATTACATTAACTGAATCTAAATATCACAGAAATCTGATATATACATATATCACTCTTTAAAATAGTAGGAAATTTTACACTCTTTTATTCCTAATTCATTTTATATTTTACTTCTCCACTTAACTTTTATCTCATTATATTATAGTGATGCTTGAAGGTCTTTTACTGATACCCTGTCATACAGCTGTTTCTCAGAATGTATGAAAAAATATATTTACTAAACTAAAAATATTAGGGGGGAATTAAAAAATCAATTTTTTATGACTATAAATCTCCAAATAGTAAAGACTGTTGTCTGAATTATCATTACTATTCAAATGATAAAAACAATAAAAGTATATTAATTTTAATATTAAAAACATTTTTATTGAAAATGTATCTCAATGAGATGGTAGTGCTGTATTTTTCTATATTCAAGGGTAAATATTACTAATTGCTAGAATATCAATTTTATTACTATTTTAAAAGTAAATGCTTAGAACTCATTCATGCATATAAATAAAAAGGAATATAATTTTGTTTTTTTAAAATTTTTTTTTCTTTTGTCTGGGAATATAATTTTGTTATAGTGATGCCATTTAATTCTTGGATGCCTTTTATGTTATATGCCAAAAAATCATAAACTGGCCTATCATTATTTTGAATGATCATCAATTGACAATTTGATTACACTTTCTTCAATATTGCTGAAAGCAAATAATTAAAAACCACCTTGACTGAAGACCTTGATGTTCAGGCCATTTTCTTTCTTAGCTCCTTGGAATGTTAACCAAAAGGCTTTACCAGGACTTACCTATAACTCTTATACTTAGAATCATCTTGCTTATGGAAAATTAAGACAAAATTGAGTAAAAATATCCCCATAAAATTGGAAATTGCATAGATATCTTGAAGATGATTATATAGAGATTTGGAAATGCTATATTTGAAAAGTATTTATGTTTGTTACAAAATTAGAAGAGAATATAAAAATCTGACACGGAAGAACTAATCTTAATTAAGTAAAGCTAGTTTTCTACAGTTACGTGCACTATGTCCTTAGATTACATTTTATGGAAATTTACACCTATACCTACATGTAATTATATGTTCTTCATTTAAGTATTTTTTTTAGCTACTTATCAAGCTAAGGTTCACATTTTAACATCTCTGAAATTAGTATGCATCTTATAATTAATGGCACATCATAATTTGTTCTTTTTGGCATAACATAGTTTAGTTGGCAATGTTTTTCTTTTTACTATGGGATATATAATGGTGAATCATATAATAATAATGTCTTATATTAGAAAAAATTATATTTGCCTATGGAAATTAAGAGCAAAAAGATAGTCATTAGTAAGTTCAGGGCTTATGCAAGGTATCCTGATGGCTATTATGTTTTACTAGGGCCCGGTGCAGAAAAATTTGTGCACTCGGGGGGTCCCTCAGCCCAGTCTGTGCCCTCTCGCAGTCTGGGACCCCTCTGGGGATGTTCACTTGCTGGCGTGCCTGACCAGCCAGGATGAGGGGCTGATGGCTGTTTGCAGGCTGGCCAAGCCTCCCAGTGTGGACCTTCACCCCATTGGGGTGTGGCAAGCCTTGGTGACAGGCTGAGGGCCGTTTTCAAGTTGCCTGTCCAGCCTGGGTGAGGAGCTGAGGGCCATTTTCAGGCTGCCCACAGTCCCTTCAGGGTTCAAGTCCCTACCGGGGTACCTGGCCAGCCTGCATGAGGGGCTGAGGGCCATTTTCAGGCTTTCAGGCTGCCCAAGCTCCCACTGACCCAAGGTCCCAACGAGTCTGGCTGGAATCAGGTTTCTGGGGGTTTATTCATCTTCCATAATTGAAACACTGTTGCTTTGAGCTGAGGGCCTAGGCAGGTAAGGGAGCCTCCTGTTTGTTTCAGCTGTGTGGCTTCTATAATTGAAACACTGTTACCATGAGCGGAGGCTCAGCCAGCTTAGGCAGGCAGTTACAATGGAAGCCTGATGTTTACCCTAGCTCCGTGGCTGCTGGCCGCCATCTTGGCTGGGTTAATCTGCATAGAGCTGTTCTGATTGGCTGATGGGCATGGCTTAGATGTCCCAGAGAAACGGTTAATTTGCATATTACTCTTTTATTAGATAGATGACTACTACTAATGACTATTGTTTTATTTACAGTAAAATCCACACTATATTTGTTAATTTTTAAACCTAAATATATCGTAAGAATGAAAAAAGCAGATAGACAGCTCAGAGACAATAAGCAGGAGCCTTGGGCCAGGTAAAATTTTAATATGAATTTACAGAATCTAATGATGAACCTGGCAAAGGTTAATAGAAATATTTCACTCAAGAATCTGAAAAATGCTCTAGAAAATATAAAACCATGAACTTACCTCTGAAATATGATCTTTCAACTTGAAGATGTAATGTTAGTATGTCAGAAATAAAAAAGTAATACACTTGTTCTAATTTTAACTTTTTCCTTGAAATCATGCAAATTATGCTACTCAGACAGGTTTTAGACATATTCATCAGGCTCTTTACCATTATTGATAATGGTGAAGACAGTTTGTTTGACATCAGATTCACCAAAACCCATAACGCTTGAATATTCTAAGATAGATGAGGTCAGCAACTTTCCAATTAGTTGCCTAAAAATAAAGTGTCTTTCTCTCATGCTCTCTAGGAAAAATGATTTTTTGAATACTCAGGTGACAGAAAAAGCAAAGTCATTATACAAAACCTGTAATCACCCTGTCTCCCTACTTGACAATACATGTAAATTCTGAACATCTCCGCATTGGCCAATATAACCCATTTCTAAGACCACATCTCACCCACAATGAAAATACATAACCTTCCATCATACTTCTTTGGTGGAAGGGAAGGAAAGATCTACTCAAGTTCCAAGGGAAGGGACATAATTTCACATCTTGATGGGGGTAGTGGCAAAGTTCTGGAAGAGTATGTGAGACCTAAAATATTATTGGGGTAATTTTTAAAAAATACACTGCTATAGGTATGTTTTTTTTTAAGTGGGATAGGGTGATTACATAATGGCAGAAGAAAAATGGAGAACTGGCATAATCCACTGATCATGGAGATGGTCTTTAAAGGCATATCAGTTTTAACGAAGAGTACCTATGGGAACTGGGGATCTGGCTCTGGGTCTCTTAAAGCTTTCTGTGCTTGCATATCCCTTGGAAAAGTTAAATATTGTTGCCTGAAGACACAACTATAGATTATTTTACATTCTTTAATTATATAAATATTTAAGATGCATACTTAAGTATAAATTTTTCTAATGAAATTTAGCAGATAAAAATGTGTATTCTGAAACACTAAAAAAAAACAACCAGTTTTCATTTAAAAGAATAATCCATTTTTTTTCATTCAGCTAAACAAAAGTAGGCTGATAGAAACAAACCAAAATATCAATGTCAAAAGAACTCTGATAACTGACATGACCAACTAGAGTATACAGCAATGCATCTTTCCTGATAATAAAAAGTGTTTCTCTTAAAAAAATTAGAAAAAGTCAGACCTTTGGAAGTGTATGTTGGTAACTTGACAGGAAAAAAGTTTTACATTTAGTTGTTTAACATTACACTTAGAGTAAAATAAAATGCACATAAACCATTAGAACTTAAAAGTCGAAAGTCTTCCAAATAAATACTTTAGCACAAAATACTCCCTGACTTCTTTTACCATTTTTGCCAATAACCCAGTGATCTCTAAGAGTTGCTTTAAATATTATTTCCAAAAGCTATTTCCTAAAGATAATATTTCTTACCTCTTAAGTTCAATAAAAGATTTAAAAAAGTAATACACTTGTTCTAATTTTCATTACACATCATGACCTCAAATTATTTGGAAAGATGAGATGTTAGGGAATAAAGCCATTTCCTTTAATATACTGGGGAAAAAGTATTAACTATTTTTTAATATACAGGATATAAGGGCAGAACAATATAGTAGATATAATCAGAATGTCTATATTTATTCACCAAATATTTATTAAGCACCTACTTTTTTTCCAGGCATAATTCTAAGAGCTAAGGATATAGGGCTTAATGAGAAATAGCTACAAATTGCTTGAGTGCTTACTATGCGCCAGGCTCTGGCCTAAGAGTTTCACACATGTAAATCCATTTAATCCTCAAATACAACACCTCTATGACATGGATACTATTAATTTCTTCATTTTACATGAGAAAACTGAGGCATAGAGAAGTTAAACAACTCATCCAACTAGTAACTGGCAGTAGTCCTGGGTATCATGGAAATTTTATTAATTTAAAATCCTTCCCTTCTCATTTTCTTTGCCTAAGTGAGGACCTAAAAAAAATTATTGAGTATGGCTCAAATAGGTGGTGTGATCATTTCATTTTTGGACATTTATTTCTGGGAATGTTGAACAAAATTTTAACTTGCTTTATTTTCATGTATTGTGACCTCAAAATATTTAAAAAGCCTGGGTGTTATAAGACTTGATTTTTTAAAAAATAGAAAAAAAATCCCTTCATATTTTCCTCTTCATTACTGTAGGTAAATATTCACAACATTTCTCTGTGGAAAACCACGTCTCTACTACAGGCAGGCATAGTGGGGCTAAAAATCACAGCTCCATCTCATTGTAGGGGAGTGTTCACTGTTCAAACTAATTAGGCCTCACCTTGAACAGTGATTGGGCAGGAACTACACAAACATAATCTAAGTAAGCATGGCCGACCTGCCTTCCCCGGGATTCACAAAGGTGGGAAATGTCCTCTTCACAATGGAAATGAACTGAGACTGCCAGTAGCCATCTTTCTTAGCCTCAAGAGAAAATGACTCCACAATACTGAGTAATGTAGAGACATCAGACACAAAATACTTGGACCTAGCTATGCAAGAAAAAGGTATGTTCTTGCCTTTTCCAGTTAAATAAGGGTACAAAATTCTTTTTTACTTAAGCTTGAGTTTCTGTGGCCTCCAGTCAAGTTCCAATGCATTTTAACAAAAGCATTACAGAAAATATGCACATAAAACAATGGTTATAACAGGAACAGAACTCTCCTTTATTCTCGTCCTTGACCCCTCTTTCCCTATGTGAACAAATATAGAACTATCTATAGCTCAAAGGATGGTTTATTAATTTACTTTCAAAAGTAGTAGGCAAAATATTTACTTACGAATTCTGATGACAAAGCATTAATTTAATACTTCCATTCCTTTAGCATATGACAAAACCACAATATAGCTAGGAAGACAAAATGTTTTATTTTAAAACACTGAAAAAAACATTAAAAGACAACTGTCCGTTATATAACCAAGAATGTTAAATAGTTGGAAACTGTAAATCTTCTAAAATGTGGTAGGCAATTTCAGAGATATATTGCAAATTATCCTACCATATTTCTTTTCTAATACCAACAATATATGACATGATGAAAACCAAGACGACTCAACTAGTTATTCAGTCAAAGTCACCATGTCAGCGTTCAATTTAAGTTACACAAATGAGTTTTGTCCAAGATGTTCCTGACACATGAAGCTTCCAGTTGAATTTCAGAAATGTTAACAAAAGTATCTTCCTTTTTTGCCTGTGAATGTTTGAGCATTGCTGTATTGTTGGCTTATATCCACTACAGATACTGGTTCTAGGCCAGCCCAAGGGTCTTCAAGCATTGAAGGTTTGAAATAACTTTCCAACTCATTAGACATTCTTTTTTCTCTACCACGCCCTGATCCAAAAGGTGTAGATGTCCTTGGAGAACCCTTTAGGAAAAAAATCATCAGTTAAAAAAACATTTCCTAGAGATAACTGGTACTTTCTAAAAGGTTGAAAGGGTCACACTGATAGTTAAAAGTTGCTGTGCCTTGAAACCAAATATGTTCAGTTGCAAAGTCCATCTTTATTTAATCTAGTGTTTTTGTTTTTAAAATGTATTTAAGCCAATTTGGTATGCTCTCTTATTATTAATTCATTGCTCACTGTCACCTCAAAATACTTTGGGTTTTCCAACTTTGCAGAATTACCAATTGGTGATGAAATAAGAAATAACTGTATTTCAATTTTTTCCTCAAACGTCCCCTATTTTCTGGGAGGGGGGGAGGATTAAAACTTGTAAACCCTGCGGCTTAAGAATTTCTAGAATCTTCCCATCTCATTAGCTCTACATTTAAAGGGATGGGGTTGACTTAGCATAAGCAAAGATGGAAATGCAGCGAGTACATGCAAGTTGTGAATGACAAATCCTGCACCCACCGGAAGTCCCCTCTCCTGTCCTCGCTGTCACTGAGGAACAGGAAGCTTCCACCACCACCGATTTTCCCCGGAGAAAACGTGGAGCGGAAGCCAGTTGTAGTTCGACACCAAGGCCGGGGAAGGAAAGGGGGAGAGAGTGCGGCAGCCTATAACCCTCCAACGCAGGCGACCTCTGCGCCGGGAACGAGAGCTCGTGCTTGGAGGCCGGGGCTCCGGACGCATGCACTGAAACGCCCTGACGAGGCCTCTGACCGCCGAGAGAGAACCGGGAAAGGCCGCCGCGAGTGGCGGCGCGGTGACTACAGGCAGGAGGGCGCTAGAAAGTAAGGCTTTGCCCGGGGAACCTCGAGATCGTTACTTAACTTCTCTGAGCCTCAGTTTATTCATCGGCAAAGAGGGGCTCACAAACAAGAGTCGCACCTCAAAGAAATAATCCATGTAAAGGGATTATCCTGGACCATGCCTGCCATACAGTAAGAACTCCGCAAACGCTGGCTATTTATTACCTGGGGGTGGGTCTGCGGCCCTGGGGAGTAGCCGAATTGCTGCTGGGACCCCGCGGGGGACCTGGAGTAGGAGCCAGGGTAGCCGCCAGGGGATGGAGACCCGAACCGGCCCCCGGGGAAGCTGCCGCCGTGTCGCGGAGAGTGGCTGCTCCCGTAGGGCCTACACCGGGGCCCGTACGACGGCGTGGGATGCGGGTTCCCGTACCCGTCCCTAGGGGAGGGAGGCCGCGGGCCGCCTCCGCCCGGGGAACCCCGGTAGCCGCTCCCGCTGCTCCAACCTCCTACACCCGGGCCGGGGTAAGGAGGAGTCGGGGGTCGGAAGCTCTGGCGGTGCATGTCTGCAGAGGAAGACCTTACTCCCGCGTCCCCGGAACTGTCTCGACTCACCTACCCGGAGAAAATAGGTGGTCCTATACCAAAGCAGTCCTCCGGCTGCCGGGGCGGGACATCACATTGGTTCCCACGTCCCAAAGGTTCCGCTGGGGCAGGGGAACAAGTGGGTCATTATTTATTTCAGAGAGAAAGGGAGAGGGGCTGAGAGAATCATCGATCGGCTGCCTTCTGCACGCCCCACACTAGGGATGGAGCCCACAACCCGGGCCTGTGCCAGGAATCGATCCGTGAGCTCCTGGTTCAGAGGTGGACGCTCAACCACCGAGCCACGCGGGGCAGGTTATTTAACTGGATAAAGAATGAGCGAATTAAATGAAGGAAGAGGATGAAGAGGATCCAAGAGAGGCCGAACGCCCGGCTCGGAAACCGCCTTGGCAGCCTGGCGGTGCCCGGTCGGGGCGGCTGGTGGGACACCTGCGGGGCCAGCGACTCGGCAGGGGAGCTCCGCCCGGCGCTCCGCCCCTGCAGAGGCGGGTCCTGGCGGCGGCGGGCGTCTCCTGCTGCTGCAGGTCGCGCGAGCGCCGGGTTCGCCTCCCGCTCGGACCGCGGGTGTCTTAGAGGCGTGAGATGCTGGCTGCGCTGGCGAGGGTCGCTGCTCTGCGGAGAACCGGCTGTGTTTGCGGCCCGGGCGGCAGGAGGCAGCTGTGGACCGGCCCCCCGCAGTCAGGTACCTCCACGCCTCGGTCTGGGCGGCGAAGCGGACCTCGCCCCAGCCTCCAACCTCCGGCGGCGCCCCGAGTTACGTGTCCGAGCTTTCCTGAACCTCCTGCTCACCCCGCAGCCCGCCCTTTGGCCTGTCCGCCTCCCCGCGCCCAGGCCCGGGGCCTCGGGGCCGGCTTCGTCCGCTCCACGGCCGCCCCAGCTGCCCTGCGTGCGAGCCGGGGGCTGGGAGCTTGCTGCTGCGGGTCTGTCCCCCGCTCCGTCCTTGTGGGCGGAATTGTCGCGTGTGGGTTACCCCCACTCTCTCCCCTTCTACCCCCCTCTTCCCCTCTCCCTGCCCTCCCCATCTCCCTCCCCTCCCTCTCCCCTTCTCCTCTCCATTCCCCTTCCCTCTTCTCCTCCTCCTCCCTCCCCCTCCTCTAAATAACTTTAAAAATGTGCACCCATATTTCAGAAGGGCGTGCAGAGTGCATCTTTAACTTGGAGAGTCTCTGCAAACAACTGCTGGACTTTACTCCCTCTTTTGGATTAGCAGGCTAGGGAGGTGGCTAGGAAGCATGAAGACTGATTTTCAAAAAACAAAATTTGGCCAAGGCTCTTAGTTACTGTTTCACAGACTTTGAGTTTTAAAGAAAAAATGTGATAAATTCAAGAACGACACCTAATGTATAATAAAATGCGCCTTTGTTATCAGACAGCTGTCCCTGAATTTGTTTAGAATTCGAAATTTAAATTTACTAAAGCTTTGTAGAACTTTACTCCTTCAGAAACAATCTTAAAGTGTTGGCGGTGAGAATGTCACCAGGTGTTAGACTCCCGGGGTCACTGGACCTGGGTTCAGCAACGTGGGTCCTTGCGTTCTGCCTAAGAAAGAATTCAGAGGCAAGACTCAAGACGCAGATTATAAGAGAACATTTATAAAATCACAGAGGTGGAAGTAATTCATACAAGAAATACGCTTCAGTTATAGAGGCAAAGAAAGGGCCCTTGGAGCTTAGAAGTAAGGAAGGTAAAGGGAAGGAGCTGGGGGGTGGTGAGGTGGAGGGAGAAGGTAGAGGCAATGGCCTACTCCAGGGAAAGAGAGGCAGTGGGTCCCCTGTCCTCTGGGTTTTAAGGGTAGAGCTTTTGGGGGAGGTCCCAGGGGAAGATCTCAATAGGCTGTTCAACAGCTTTCCGGGTGTGTACTTTCGGGGTCAGGGTCTCCACTGATTGATCGCTGGGCCCCAGGGCAGGGAGTCATTATTCAGTGTAGTTGGTCCTGAGGTCCCTGTGGCATTGCTTGTCTGGTTTTGCTGCTTTTCTGAGGTTGGAGCAGAAATACAACTGAGACCTAGATGTGATCTCAAGGGAAGAAAGGCCAGGGAGCCTAAACCACATGACCTGCGATACGCTAGGGGGGATGGTCACCCTAGAGCGAGTGCCACCCTAGAATTGTCCTTTGCTAGGTACCCTGGGCTGTACCCCTGGAACCTTCTGTACCTGCCCCATCATCCTTGCTCTGCTCATGTCTGTCTAACCACCTACCATGAAAGAACTTAAATTCATTCATTCTTTGCCTCATGGATAGCCTGTGCTTTTCAGCCTATACAGGTGCTTGCAGCTGCCACTCCTCACTCTGTTTTGCAGCATGCCTAGCCTAGAGTGTTAACATAAGAAACAGTTAAATACTTTTTTTGAGTTTATTTGAGCATAGTACTGGAAGTCCCAGCCACAACAATCAGGCAAGAAGAAGAAATAAAAGGCATCCATGTTGGAAAGGAAGAAGTAAAACATATTATTTGCAGATGACATGATACTGTATATAGAAAACCCTAAAGATTCCATAAAAAAACTATGAGAACTTATAAGTAAATATAGGAAAGTAGCAGGATACAAAATAAATATCTAGAAATCAATTGCAGTTTTATACACCAGTAATGAATTATCAGAGAGGGAAACTAATAAAACAATTCTATTCACAATTGCTTCAAAAAGAATAAAATACCTAAAGATACATTTAACCAAGGGTAGAAAGGGCTGGTATTTGGAAAATTATAATACACCAAAAAAAAAAAAAAAAAGAAATTGAAGAAGATACAAATAAGTAAAAGCATATACCATGTTCATAGATAGAATTAACATTATTAAAATGTCCTTACTACCCAAAGCAATCTACAGGTTCAGTGCAATTCCTATCAAAATGCCAATAGTGTATGTCACAGAACTAGAACAAAAATTTATATGGAACCACAAAAGACTTCAAATAGTAACAGCGATCTTGAGAAAGAAGAACAAAGTTGGAGGAATCACACTACCAGATATGTTAACTATACTGCAGAGCCATAATAATCAAAACAGCATGGTAATGACATAAAAACAGACATATAGATCAGTGAAACAGAATAGAGAGCCCAGAAATAGACACATGCCTTTATAGTCACATTAATATTTGACCAAGGAGGAGAAAACATACTATGTGGTAAAGATAGTCTATTCAGTAATAGTCTATTCAGTAATAGTCTATTCAGTGTTGGGAAAATTGGACAGATACATGTAAAACAACAAAACTAGACCACCTTCTTACACCAAACACAAGAATAAACTCAAAATGGACTAAAGACGAATGTTAGACTCAAAACCATAAAAAATCCTAAGAGAAAACATAGGCAATAAAATCTTGGATATTTCTTGCAGCAACATTTTTTTCTGATATATTTCCTAGGGCAAGAGAAACAAAAGGGAAAATAAACAGATGGGACTACATTAAACTAAAAAGTTTTTCCACAGCAAAGGAAACCATCAACAAAATAAAAAGACAACCCACTGAATGGGAGAACATATTTGTCAATACATCTGATTAAAGGTTAATATCCGAACTTTATAAAGAACTTATAAACTGAACACCAACCCCCCTCCCCCAATCTAATTTTGAAATGTATAAAGGACCTGAATAGACACTTCTCCAAAAAGGACATGTGGATGGCCATTAGACATATGAAAGGATGCTCAATGTCACTATTCATCAGAGAGATGCAAATTAAAACCACAATGAGATATCTCACACGGTCAGAATGATTACCATCAATAAATCAACAAAGAAGTGTTGGCGAGGATGTGGAAAAGGCAATCCTTGTTCATTGTTGATGAGAATACAGACTGGTGTAACTACTGTGGAAAGCAGTATGGAGTTACCTCAAAAAATTAAAAATGGAACTGCCTTATGACTGCGCAATTCCACTTATGGGAATTTATCTGAAGAAACCTGAAATACTAATTCAGAAGAATGTATGCACCCATTGTAGCATTATTAACAGTAGCCAAAATTTGGAAGCAACCCAAGTGTCCATCAGTAGATGAGTGGATAAAAAAAAGCTGTGATACATTTACACAATGGTATACTACTCTTCTGTAAAAAGGAAGAAAATGTCTCCTTTTGGGACAGCATGGATGGACCTTGAGAACATTATACTAAATGAAATAAGCCAGTGAGAGAAAGACAAGTACATATGATTTCACTCATATGGAATTTAATGGGCATACTGAATTAACAAGCAAAACAGAGACAATCTCATAGATAGAGAGCAGGCAGATAGCTCCGGAGCAGGGGTGGGAGTAAAGGGGTGGTGGAGGGGTGGTGGTGGGAAGGGTAGAGGGATTGAGCAAAAAAGAGAGAGAAAGTACTCATGGACATAGACAGGAGTATGATGATTGCAGAGGGGAAGAGGGTATGGGGGGATAAATGATGATGGAAATAATAAAAAAATTGTTTTTGCCTTGGGTTAATTGCATTCAATTAAAGAACTATTTATAGAGTTCTAGTATATATATACAGCTTAGTGATCATCAGTGCAAAAGTACAAAATGGATAGAAGATACTGTATAAATAATAAGAACCAAAGCTGAATAAAGTGAATGTCTTAAGAAAATGAACAACAACAGCTGTGGGTTAAGGTCACAGGAATAATACACAGTTAGAAAATAAGGAATAAATTCATTGAGAACTGTTAATTTAATGGACTACTTGAAGCAGGTGTAGGATTTTAGCAAATGATGTTGGGGAAAAGTATATAATGGGAAGGAAGGAACATAAATTAGAGCCTAGAGGAGAGATAGATACAAGGGGTAAATTCTTGGGCAAACATTTCAGTACTAGAGGCTCAGTTCACGAATTTGTGCATGGGTGGGGTCCCTAGGCCTGGCCAATGATCAGGGCCGATCCATTCGGGGCCTGCCAGCTAAGAGGAGGGATAGGAGGAGGGACTGTGGGCCTGATTGGGGTCATTCGGCAGGGGGAAGGGACAGGACATGGGAGGTTGACTAGGAGCCCTGAGGAGGGAGCCAGCCTTCGGCCCCTCTGAGAAAGGGATCTAATACCACCCACCCCTGGTTCTCCAGCCCAGCCCAGGGCTGATGGTGACAGTTGCCAGCCAGGCAGCAACAGATGCCAGCTACTGACACTGCTGGCCAGCTGTGGGAGGTTGGCTGTGGGAGCACACTGACCACTAGGGGGCAGCTCCTGTGTTGAGTGTCTGCCCCCTAATGGCCAGTGTGCATCATAGTGACTGGTCGACTGGTTGTTATAGTTATTTGGTCCTAACGGTTGCTTAGGCTTTTATATGTATAGATTAGAGGCCTGGTGCATGAAATTCGTGTACTGGGGGTGGGGGGAGTGTCCCTTAGCCCAGCCAGCACCCTCTCCTTACTGGGACCCCTCAGGGGATGTCCGACTGTTGACTGCCCACAGGGATCAGGACTAAACCAGCATTCAGACATCCCTCACACAATCTGGGACTGCTGGTTCCTAAGTGCTTGCCTCCTGCCTGCCTGATTGCCCCTAACTGCTTCTGTCTGCCAGCCTGATCACCTCCTAACTGCTCCCCTGCCAGCCTGATTAACACTAACTGCTCCCCTGCAGGCCTGATCTTGACCTCAACTGCCCTCCCCTGCCGGCCTGGTTGCCCCCAACTCCCTCCCCTGCAAGCTTGGCCCCCCCACCCCCAATTGCCTTCCCCTGCTGGTCCCAAACTGCCCTCCCCTGCCAGCCTGGTTGCCCCCAACAGCCCTCCCCTGCCGGCCTGATCTCACCCCAACTGCTCTCCTCTGCCAGCCTGATCACCCCTAACTGCCTTTCTCTGCTGACCTGATTGCCCCTAACTGCCTCTGCCTGCCTGATCACCCCTAACTGCTCTCCCCTGCAGGCCTGATCTGCCCCTAACTGCCCTCCTCTGTCAGCCAATTTGGTTCTGATTGTTCAGTTTCTATACCATCAGCATCAAAAGCTTTGCTTCCTAGGCAGCCAAATTCACCCAGATTTGGTTCTGATTGGTTGGATTCTATGCCAGTCAGTATCAAAAGCCCCGCCTCTTAGGTAGCCATTGGCTCCTTGTAATTCACCCAGATTTGGTTCTGATTGGACGGTTCCTGTGCCAGTCAACATCTCTGGGCCTATCTCTGGGCCTGATCATAGAGGCGGGGCTGATCAGCAGCCACCATGCTGCTGGCGAATGGCTGAACTGCTGACCTCTGGGGAGAGAGAGAGGCTTGGCTGCTGGCGAGGGAGAGAGAAGCCGGGTCTGATCACCTTGCTTCTCTCTCCCAGCCTTGCCAGCAGACACTGCCACTGCTAATCAGCCCCACCTCTCTCTCTCTCTCCAAGTTCAGACCACTCACCTGCTGCACATGCAGCCTGGCTAACCGTTGAGTCTCCTGGTAGTTGCAGATGTAACAGAACCGGGGTTTTTATATATTAGGATTATCATAGCATAGGATCAACTCTGTGGTATGCTGACAGTTTCCCATTTCTTCAGACCTCTTTTGGAATGTCTGATTCTGCTGTTCGTTTTAGTTCAAAAACCATTCCTTATATGTCCTTGAAGTAATCAGCACTTTAAGTCACTCAAAGAGATAAGTGTTCTCTTTTACTATGTGATCAGAATTCTCAGAATCTTGGAGTGGTCCGCACAGAAAACTGGAGCATCTTTCTGTTGTTGTCTTTGTATAGTTTTCCTTTTCAGTTCTCCCTTGAAGATGAATGACTCAAAGAAGTCAAATAATGCTTGTGAAAATGTACTCCATCTTAAGAGAAAGTGAAAATCATGCCTGTCTCCGAAAAAATCTGGATATGTCAGAATGTTCTGTGTATGGCAGTAGCTGTGAGGTACCCACTCCTACAGGCCTCTCTCCCAGCCCACCTAACTAATTAGTGCCACAGGAACTAATAAAGTCCATTAAAAATGTATCAAACATCCCTGGCTAAGTGGCTCAGTTAATTGGAGCATTGTGTGGTACACCAAAATGGTTGAGGGTTTGATTCCTGGTCAGGTCATATACCTAGATTGATGGTTTGATCTCTCTCTCTCCCTCCCCCTCTCTCTCTTAATCAATAAAAACATATCCTCAGGTGAGGATTTATAAACTTTAAAAATTCATTTTTCTTCCTGTCTTAAATGTAGAACAAATATGGAGAGGTTTTATTGTTATTTTTGGGGTTAGTACTTTTTTCTTGTTTACTTTTTTATTTTTTTTAAAAAATATGTATTTATTGATTTCAGATAGGAAGGGAGAGGGAGAGAGAGAGAAAGAAACATCAATGATGAGAGAGAATCATTGATCAGCTGCTTCCCCCATGCCCCCCATCGGGGACCGAGCCTGCAACCTGGGCATATGCCCCTGACTTCAGTCCAGCCCGGGACCCTTCAGTCCGCAGGCTGACACTCTATCCACTGAGCCACACCAGCTAGGGCTGTTTATTTTACCTTTTATTTGTTTTTTAAAGGCTATATATTTTTAGAGCAATTTCAAGTCCATAGCAAAATTGAGAGGAAGTTACAGAGATTCCCCATATATTCACCAGCACAGCCTCCTCCAGAGGGTACTTTTGTTACGATTGATTAACCTGTATTGACACATCATAATCACCTGAAGTCCATGCTTTATATTAGGTTCACTATGGTAATGTATATTCTTCAGGTTTGGAAAAATGTATAGTGACGTATCTAACATTAGAGCATCATGTAGAGTATTTTCAGTGCCCTAAAATTCCCCTGTGCTCAGCCTATATATCGCTCCCCTTCTTACTTTTTTTTTCCCCCTTCTTACTTTTTGTTTTTCAAAATATTGCAAGTGTAGCTGGTGACTTAATTAATTGGGAATAATCTGGGATTGGAGATTTTAATTTTTACAAATTGACTTAATTGGATCAGGTCAAGATTTCTGTGTTACATATAAAGCAGAAATAGTGTAAAAGAAAAACATTTTCTTTTGGTAGTAATAGAGATTATTTATGAAGAATTCTTGATTCTTTCTCCTGAAAATTAATAATCAATACTCTTCAAGTGTCTTCCGTGTTTTGGCAGATACTGACAATGCGAAGCCACTGGAGGGAATAAAAGTTTTGGATCTAACAAGGTGTGTATTGGCTTGTTTTTTGGTGGTAGAGTTTTAACTTCTCAAAAAATATTCATTTTTTATATTATAAGAGAGTGCTTATATGCTAAGTATCAAAAATTTGGAAATAAAAAAATTCCTGTAATTTTATCATTTTTAACAACAATTAGTATAATACTTATGCATTTCTTTCCAATCTGCATATTTAAGTAGATATTTTAAAAACAAAAATTTGAACCATATTGAAATGATAGTTTTACCCACATTTTAAATATACCGTTATATTTTTAATGTTTTCCTGTCATTCAAAATTCAATAAAAATATACAATATTTTGTTATATAGTTGTCACAAAATTAATCATCCCCCAATATTTCACTATTATAAGGTAGGCTTCCTATTACATAAATCTTTGTCTCAGTAATCTTTTAACTTCTTCCTTAGGATAGAATTCTGGAAGTAGAATTACTGCATCCAAGGGAATATACTTTTTAGAATTCTTGATACATATGGCCAAATTACAGTTTGGACAGTTATATCATTTTTAATTCTTACTATCATTATATAAGCTTGACTGTGTTGATGGACTATTAAGAAAATTAATATAAAAATCTTCAAGGTGGTAATTTATATATCATTGTTTAACATTCTAGAGTATTGGCAGGACCTTTTGCTACAATGAATTTAGGAGATCTTGGAGCAGAAGTTATAAAAGTGGAAAGACCAGGTAAAATTATTGCTACCTTTAAAACATAAAAACAAATGAATAAGTATTTTTTTGTAGGTTATTTTCTTGGATTAATTTTTTTTAGTTTTGTTTTATTGCTTAAAGTATTACAAAGAGTGTTAAATAAGTCTCCATTTTTTCCCCTTGACCTTCCCCCTTCCTTCCCTACCCTCCAATGTCTTGTGTCCATTGATTATGCTTATATGCATGCATACAAGTCCTTCAGTTGATCTCTTAACTCCCCCCACAAACCTCCCCAGCCATCCAGCTGTAGTTTGACAGTCTGTTTGATGCTGCTCTGCTTCTGTATCTATTTTTGTTTATCAGTTTATAACGGTCTTTATTATCCATAAATGAGTGATGTCATGTGGTATTTTTCTTTCATTGACTGACTTATTTCACTTAGCATAATGCTCTCCAGTTCCATCATGCTGTTGCAGATGGTAAGAATTCCTTCTTTTTTATAGCAGCACAGTATTCCATTGTGTAGATATACCACAGTTTTCTAATCCATTCATCTATTGATGGGCACTTAGGCTGTTTCCAGATCTCAGCTATGGTGAATTGTGCTGCTATGAACATAGGGATGCATATATCCTTTCTGATTGATGTTTCTGGTTTCTTGGGATATATTTCCAGAAGTGGGATCACAGGATCAAATGGGAGTTCCATTTTTAATTTTTTGAGGAAACTCCATACTGTCTTCCATAGTGGCTTCACCAGTCTGCATTCCCACCAGCAGTTCAGGAGGATTCCTTTTTCTCTGCATCCTCTCCAGCACTTGTCCTTCATTGATTTGTTGATGATAACCATTCTGACAGGTGTGAGATGGTACAGCATTGTTGTTTTGATTTGCATCTCTCCGATGATTAGTGACTTTGAGCATGTTTTCATATGTCTCTTGGCTTTCTGAATGTCCTCTCTTGAGAAGTGTTTATTTAGGACCTTTGTCCATTTTTTGATTGGATTGTTTATCTTCCTTTTGTTAAGTTGTATGAGTTCCTTATCAATGTTGGATCTTAACCCCTTATCAGTGATAACATTGGCAAATATGTTCTCCCATGCAGTGGGCATTCTTGTTGTTTTGTTGATAGTTTCTTTTGCTGTACAGAAGCTTTTTATTTTGATGTAGTCCCATTTGTTTATTTTCTCTTTAGTTTCCAATGCCCTAGGAGCTGTATCGGTGAAGAAATTGCTTTGGCATATGTCTGAGATTTTGTTGCATTTGGATTCCTCTAGTATTTTTATGGGTTCCCATCTTACATTTAAGTCTTTTATCCATTTTGAATTTATTTTTGTTTATGGTGTAAGTTGGTGGTCTAGTTTCATTTTTTTGCATATATCTGTCCAATTTTGCCAGCATCATTTATTGAAGAGACTGTCTTGACTCCATTGTATGTTCTTGCCTCCTTTGTCAAATATTAATTGAGCATATTGGTTTGGGTCAATGTCTGGGTTCTCTATTCTATTCCATTGATCTATATGTCTGTTCTTGTGCCAGTACCAGGCAGTTTTGAGAACAGTGGCTTTGTAATACAGCTTCATATCTGGTATGGAGATCCCACCTACTTTGTTCTTTCTCAGGATCGCTGCAGCTATTCAGGGTCTTTTTTTATTCCAGATGAATTTTTGGAGAGTTTGTTCTAGGTCCGTGAAATATGCCATTGGCATTTTGATGGGGAGTGCATTGAATTTATAGATTGCTTTGGGTAGTATGGACATTTTAACGATGTTGATTCTACCAATCCATGAACACGATATGTTTTTCCATCTGTTTATGTCTTCCTCTGTCTATTTTTTCAACATCCTGTAGTTTTCTGAGTAGAGGTCTTTTACCTCTTTAGTTAAGTTTATTCCTAGGTATCTTAATTTTTTTTGGCGTGATGGTAAATGGGATTGCTTTTTTAGTCTCTCTTTCTATAAGTTCACTATTGGTGTATAGAAATGCCATAGATTTCTTGGCATTAATTTTGTATCCTGCTAATTGCAGAATTCATTTATTAAGTCTAATACTTTTTTGATGGAGTCTTTAGGGTTTTATGTACAATATCATCTCATCTGCAAATGAGGACAGTTTTACTTCTTCTTTTCCAATTTGGATGCCTTTTATTTCTTCTTCTTATCTAATCACAATGGCTAATAATACTTCCATACTATGTCAAACAGGAGTGGTCAGAGTCGGCATCCCTGTCTTGTTCCTGTTCTTAAGGGAAATGGTTTTAGTTTTTGCCCATTGAGTATGATGTTGCCTATGGGTTTGTCATATATGGCTTTTATTATGTTGAGGTATGATCCTTCTATTCCCACCTTGCTGAGAGTTTTTATCAAAAGTGGGTGTTGGATTTTGTCAAATGCTTTTTCTGCATCAATTGATATAACTATGTGGTTGAATAAGTATTTTTAATAGTTTAAAAAATGTCCACAGACCTGCATATGGGATGAAGAAAAAATTGAAATGGAATGATTTTCTCTTCTCCATTCCTTATTTTCTTCTGGACCTAGACTAATCATCTCTTTTTATTCTTTAAAAAGTATTTTTATTGATTTCAGAGAGGAGGGGAGAGGGAGAGAGAGATAGAAACATCAATGATGAGGGAGAATCATTGATTGGCTGCCTCCTACACACCACACACTGGGGATTGAGCCCGCAACCCCGGGCATGTGTCCTGACTGGGATTTGAACTGTGACCTCCTGGTTCATAGGTTGGCACTCAACCACTGAGCCACGCTGCCCAGACTCCACAGTTTAAGTCCTAAGCCAGGCCTTTCACACACATGTTAAAGCCTCTGGTGGAAAGTGAAATGCAACATGTAATGATGCCAACAGTGCTTACCAGAGTTCCAAGCACATGTATAAGCACTTTGCCTATATTAATTTATTTTATCTTTACATTACCCTTATGGGCTGATGTTATTATTCCTAGATTATGAATGAGAAGACAGAGACACAGAGAGATAAAGCAGTTCATCCAAGGTCACACAGCTAAGAAGGAATATCCAGGCACTCAGGTCTGGTTCTGGCTTTGCTTAGGCCCATACAAGCCTTTACTGTTGAGACTGAGATTGGATTGAGCCTGGCCACACTCCCTCCTGTGGGATGAAAAAGAAATCAAAGTCCTGGAAAAAAGAAACCCAAATACCCTAACCTAAGTCGTTTTTTCCCCTATTTTTAATAAAAGAAACACTTTTCCATTTTATAATTTTAAAGATTTTTAGGGAAAACACCTAAGCTTTGTTTTTATGTTTCTCATCTGACATCTTTCCAGTTCTTTTTTCCTCCTTTGTCCATCAAATAAATGTTTTTTGTGTATACAATTCTCACTTTTATTTGGTACCTTCTTAGCATTTTGGTGTTCAGTTCATGCTATTACTGGCACTTAGAAAAGTGTCATATTGCGTGCCCTTTCCTCCAACAAGAGCTCAGAGCAGAGTCTGTGTTCTCTATGTCCTCTACATCCTATCTAGTAAGGAGGGAATATGTTAATTGACCCTCATGCCGTCACAAAGATGGCAGCACCCACAGCCTATAAGGAGGGAATATGCTAATTGACTGCCCTACCCTCAAAGATAGCAGTGCACACAGCCAATAAGGAGGGAATATGCTAATTGACTGCCCCACAAAGATGGTGTCACCCACAGCCACAAGATGGCCGGCAGAGAAGGGCAGTTGTGGACGATCAGGCCAGCAGGGGATGGCAGTTGGGAGGGACCAGGCTGGCAGGGGAGTGGTTAGGGAGTGATTGGGTTGGCAGGCAGAAGTGGTTAGGGGCTGTCAGGCAGACAGGCAGGCAAGTGGTTGGGAGCCAGAAGTCCCGGATTGTGAGAGGGATGTCTGACTGCTGGTTTAGGCCCGATCCCTATGGGCAGTCAACAGTTGGACATCCCCTAAACAGTCCCAGACTGGAGAGGGTGCAAGCTGGGTTGAGGGACCCCTCCCCTCAGTGTATGAATTTTGTGCACTGGGCCTCTAGTCATCCTATAAAAAGCTTTTCTGGGAAGGTTTCAAAAATTAGCATTATTACTTATTCTTCAAGATCCAATCCTTATAGATTTGAAACAGAATTCCCAAATCAGTGAAAGGGCTCTAGTCTTGAATTGCATGTGTGTATCTATAAGACAAGGGACTAATTTTATAATTATATCAGCTTATTAATTCACCATAGTGATTAAATGGTATAAAGTAGAATACTCGATTTGGAAGATTCAACTTTTTGCTAAATACATCTATTTAGGAGCCAAAGCAGTTAGCAGAAGATTCTCTGATCAGCATGGGGACTCTCTCTCTATATATAAAAGGCTAAGTGACCATCTGACTGGCCGGTACCTATGATGCGCACTCACCACCAGGGGGCAGACACTCAGTGCAGGAGCTGCAGAGCTGTGGTGACTTGGCAGCAGTGATTCTCAGGTGACACACCCCGGAACCAGAGAGGAGGAAGCCCTATTCCTTTCAGGGCCATGTGATTCACCTTCAGTCGTGGGTTATATTGTTGCTGGGGGCATTGTGGTCCCTGAATCTGGTTTACTACACACTTGTGTTTGCGTTCCACACCCTATTCAACAGCAGCTTTGCAGAATGCCCTCTCGCACTCTGGAAGCCCTTGAGGGGTGTTGGAGAACCAGTTTCGGCCCGACCCCCACAGGCCGGGCCGAGGGAACCCACCTGCCGGAGAGACCTGGCTCACACTGCAGACACCCTTCTAACTGCAATGCCACCGAGGTGCGACAGGCTGGGGAGGGACCATGGGAGGTTGGCTCCATGGCATGTGTGACCCATCTTTCTCACCCAGTCCTGCCCTGGCAGCCACCACCCAGGATCGCCTGCATTAGTTTCTGCACCAGAACCCATGCAGTGAGCTGGAAGACCCAAGCATGAGTTTTCTTTCTTTTTTTTGCCCCCCCCCCACCCTCTCTCCCTTTGAGCTGTGCTGCTGCCCCAGAAATTCTAACTATTTCCTTTCAATGTGCACAAATCCACTAGTATTATACATTGCTAGAGGCCCTGTGCACGAAATTCATGCAAGGGGCTTGGCCCTTGCAGCCTGGCTACCTCATGGCCGTCCAGCCCCATGGCCTCCTTCACTGGTTGTTCCAGAAGGTCGTTCTTGAAGGTTGTTTCACAGTCACCATCTGGTCCAATTAGCATATTAGCTCTTTATTATATAGGATTACATTTATCTGACTTTGTTTATCAGGCTCCAAGTGGTAGAAGAATCTGGTAAATTCTGCTTTCCAGAGGTAATACTTTATTTACCCAGCCATTGATGTTTATTATCTTTAGTCTTTGCTGGATACATGCTGAAAAACGTTTACTTTCTGGCTAAACCTATTTTCCAGGTTCCATAAAACTTATAATTTCCACATTGCTATCCATTTCAGTACCACAGCACTTTTTAATTTCAACCACTGGGTCTTCCATTTTAGATAGAGCACCTGATCTAATTTCTCTTGCCATTTCAGTTTATCAGTAGATGAAATATTTGTATCTATATTAATTTTAGAAATTGTAGAAATTGTTATTTTTTATTTACTTAGGCCTATTTTCCCTTTGTGCTTTTTCCTTCCCAAGGTGGGGGACACCTTCCTTTGTCTGGGCCTTTAATATGTCTCACAGCCATACATTTGCTATTAAGCTTCGTTCCCAGCAGGTGCTCACCATTCTTTTTCTGACTGATTGATCTCTTCCTTTTCCCCAATACATTTTAGTGTGCATATTATATATACTTAATTGTTTTGGGTTTTCAAAATAGTTACTCAACACAAATATGAAGGAAAATGACATGGCACTATTTTAAAATTTCAGTAGGTAACTAGTCACTTTTTGTGTCCAGTTCTTCCATTAAATAACAGTTGGTTGTAATTAGCTGACTTAGATTATTTTTATTTGTGTAATCAAAGAGTATATCAAATTCAAGTATATATATTTTTTCTTCTTTGTGAGTTAGTCGGGGAGTATAAACTATATGCCTGCAGGACCAGGCAGGTAACCTAAATGAGTGACAATGGACTGTGTACGGCAGCAAATAATGCTGCCAATATTCCAGGACTCTCTCCTCTCTGGTTCCGGGGTGCGTCACCTAAGAATCACAGCTGCCAAGTCACCACAGCTCCGCAGCTCCTGCATTGAGTGTCTGCCCCCTGGTGGTGAGTGTGCATCATAGGTACCGACCAGTCAGATGGTCACTTAGCCTTTTGTATATATAGAGAGAGAGTCCCCATGCTGATCAGAGAATCTTCTGCTAACTGCTTTGGCTCCTAAGTAGATGTATTTAGCAAAAAGTTGAATCTTCCAAATCGAGTATTCTACTTTATACCATTTAGTCACTATGGTGAGTTAATAAGCTGATATAATTATACAATTAGTCCCTTGTCTTATAGATGCATGCATGTCCTCAGTAGGTGGGGATGTGAAGGTAGGGATGTTGGTTTTTTGTTCACTGCTGCATGTACTCTCCAGAGAGCAGCGTCAGTGACATCGCAGGGACCAATAAGCATTTGCTCAATGAGGGAATGTGCTAAAATATCATTTAAGACCTTCCGAATTTTTAAATATGTTGGGACCCTCAAACTATAAAAAAATTAAGTGATTGAGTCTATTATTCACCTCTGTTTTTTTTTTTTTTTTCTGAATTCCAAAGGGCTTTGTCTTTTTTTCTTGGTCAATTTCAGTAAAGTCTAATGGACTGTTAGATTAATTATATCGTTAAAATGAGATTGGAATTTAAGCTTTTAAGCATTTGCAAATTCTTTTTGGGAGGTTCGTGATAAATACTTCAACTGCAGTTACATAGTTGATTAGTCACATATCAATATTTAATCAGAAGTTATATTATAAAAATTTTAACTGATACTGCTTTGTGCCATTTAATTGCTGATCCAGTTTCTGAGTTCTATGTTTGTTGTCTGTCAGTTGCTTACTGGGCAAAGAAAACTTTTTCCTATAATTCCATAGTGTTGTCTGAATCAAACACAAAGACATTTCAGAATCCCTTGAAGTAGATGTCCAGAATAAAATATTCTATTTTTGATGTTTTTTAAACTTTTACCTTGAGGTAAGACGTAGAGTAAAATTTTATTCTAAGATAGTATTTTGAACTAGCTGAATTTGCTGTTTAATAACTTATTTTGCCTCTTCTAATTTGTTGTTGCTACAGAATTTTTATATAGTTTATTTAGCACAGGCTCACATGCCATTGTATCATGTCATTTAGTCACTTATCATTATTCTGATTTAAATAATATTTAACAAACATCTTTTGTAGAGTCAACATTTTCTTTGCATATTTAATACCAAGAAACACAGACTGAATTGCTGGCCAAAAACTGAGTCTAATTTTTCCCCCTCATATTTGCCATTTATTAAAGGTAAAGACTGCTGGTAGGATATTTCCTTCTGGATTTTGACTTTTAGGGATGGATTTTAGTGAAAAGACAGGAAAGATTTAGTGATTAACATAGACAGGGAAAGAGTTTAGACAGTTCGAATGGGCTCCTCTACATTCTTAATTCCACTAAACAGAACTGGTTTGTTCAGTCATCTGTGAATGTATATGATGAATGAGACTTTGGTCTGAAATATCTCATGCTGTCTCACAGTGAGAGATTAATCAGCCATACTATTCCTTTCAGGAGCTGGTGATGACACACGGACGTGGGGGCCACCTTTTGTGGGGACAGAAAGTACTTATTTTCTCAGTGTAAATCGAAATAAAAAAGTAAGAATATCTTTTTTTCTGCTTTCTTTGTGTAATTCTTTTATAAAAACAAAATTTTTGATATCCTGGTTTGTTTGTTTTTACCCTTTTGTGTAGATGTAATTAATATTTTAAATAAGGTGAAATTTTATTCATTCGACAGTTATGAATAGAAACAATAGAGCTTTTTATGAATCTTCCCTACTAACTTAAAACAAGAATTTATAATGGTTTATAATGGAAATAATTTTACTGAACTTATTAAATGGTTCTTTACATTTGTTATTATTTTGGAGATTGATAACTGCCTAAAAGTGGGTCTTATTATTTGAAGCATTTTTACTGTAATCTTTGCTACATTCTGACATATCTAAATTGCAAATTAAATAAGTAAAGATGATTTAACTATTTCTTCAGGAGGAAAATACATTTGCTTTAAGAGGAGAATCTATGGTATGATTCACTCCCTTATTGACTGTTAGTATTAGCAAAGAATTTTATGATACCATTTTAATATACATATTTTAATTTTTAGAGTATAGCTGTTAATATCAAGGATCCAAAAGGGGTGAAAATCATCAAAGAGGTACAGTATACGCAATGAAAGGCATTTTACCACTGGGATTGTAATTAGGGATTTGAGCAACAGAGTAAAAGTGTTTTAAAACTTCATTTAATTGATAATCTGTAATTTTTTTGTACATGCCATTTAAGAATTTAACTTTACTTTCACAGAAAGTATAGTTTGCTTTATAATTTCTTTTATATTGTGTATAATGTTCCTTCACACCGTGAGGGTAGATACACCATTGTAGTACTGGTTGCTATTGACCGAGTGCCTACCCTGTATCAGATCTTAGGCCTGGGCACTTCACTTACATCATCTTCTCAAATCCTCAGGATACAGGAGATATTGCTAGTCGAGTCTTCATTTCACAGGTGTGAATTGAGTCTTAGGGGGCTTAAATGATGCTCTAAAGATCACAGAGCTAGTAAAAGGAGGAGTTGAAATTTTGAACCCTGAGTCATGTTACCGGCCAAAGCTTTTTGTTGTTGTTAATCCTCACCAGAGGATATTTTTTCCATTGATTCTGAGAGAGAGTGGAAGGGCCCTTCAATCTCAGGCCCTTCTTTTTATCTTCTCTCTAGTTATTATTATTAGTGACCCGGTGTGTGAAATCTTGAGGCCCCACCCACCCGCCCACTGCCCCGCCTTGTCACACTAACCTCTCCATAGAGCTTGAGTGCACCTGGCCCCGCCCCCAACCCCTCCAGCCTTCTCTGGCTGCTTCAAGCCCCACCCTTGGTCCTGTGAGTCACCTGGGGCTGGTCCCACCTCCTCTGGTGCCTCCCTACTTTCGCTCTGTCTCTGGAGCAACATAGCAGCTTCCTCCCACTGCACACGCATGCAGCCTCCTGCTGATCGTATTAGGGTGTCACGACCATTAGCGTATTAGCTCTTTATTATATAGGATTATATATCTAAGGGCTTGTTCTGTCCTTAATTCTTCTCTTTCTGCTCTATGTTTCTTCGTTTCATCTTTAGTTTCAGTTCCTACGTCTTTGCTTTTATTTCAGGATATTCTGGTATTTTGTCTAGTCAAGGTTTCATGTTTGATTGAACAGATATGGCACCGTTTCAGTAGGGCTTCTCAATGGGGCAGCGTTGGGTGGAATTCATAACTCTTACTACTAAGACATTTGAACATTTTAGGCCGACATGTATCATTCTGACCAGAATAAAAGAATTGCGGGGACTTCCTTTTCACTCTCCTTGGGTCTTGCCAGTGTCCACCACACTATAACACTTTTAAATTACATTTCATTGTGGACTTGATAACAATAAAGTACATTTCAACTCATAATAAATGTTGGTTGTCTGGAGACATTATTCATATCAATGGGTTTTAGCTAATTATATCACTTCTAAGTTATGCACCTTATGGCCTAGAGGAAAAATTATTTTTACTTAGTTTTTTTTTATTCTTCAGGGCGTGGATTTCTTTTTTGACCTTAAGAATAGTAAAATAACATCTGTACTAGTATTCAGACCTTGGCAGCTATTATGGCTAATGTAATGAGTCTAGATTATAGAAACGGGTCCAAAGTATTATACCAGGCCATCAGTGGATATGTGAGAGCCCCCCCAAAATATGACTCCTTTGTCAAGTAGGTTAACCAAAACAAGTTGTGTGGAAAACAAAACTGCTTAAAAAATCTATGTGGAGCCTGGTATTTCCATGGCAATATGATATAATAACTTTCTAACATGTTATCTATATTTCAGATACTTTTTCATGTTAGTTGACAGTTACACTATCCATACTGTGTCCACAGAACAATGTCATAGGTTTTATGACTCCAAGATTGGACTGTGAAAAATTAAAACCTAATAAGAACTTGAAAGATGCAACAATTTCAACATTTTGCTATATTTGCTTATTTACATATGTATTTATATGTTTATGTGTATATTTCTGAACCATTTGAAAGTAAGTGGAAGACGTTATGAAACTTTGTTCTTAAATCCTTCAGGATACATCTCCTACAGATAAGGGTATTCCTTGACATAAGATTTAAAATTATTTTATGATTTTTTTAAACTCATAAGTATGGTTACATTATCATCTTCCTCACTTTCCCATCTACTTCTAATGTTGCTCATCCATTCTATTCCTAAGTTACACCTAATAAAGAGAACTCGGAATTTGGTACTTAAACTCAACTTTTGCATGCCTTTTATCACATTGTACTCTCAGACTGCATGTTACTCTGAGTACATTTTTAGTTAACAATAGTTTTTCTTGTTATATAAGTAATAACTGTTCATGGGCAAAAGGCTTAATATTTTAGCATATCATATAAAATTTCTTTACATCCTTGAATACCAATTTTTCTCCCTAAAACATGAGATAATACCATGTACATTTTTTTGTCTGATTTTTTAAATTAAAACTTTTTGAATACTTTTCTACTAGTATAAGTTATTCATTACTAATGGCCCAGTGCACGAAATTCATGCACATTAAAAGGGGATTAGAGGAAATATTTTAATATTGCTATTTGCCCTTTATAATAGAAGTGTCAGAGATTAAAGAAAATTAGTAAAACGTATATGAAAATCTTCCTCCTGTTAGAATCTGGGGTGCACCATGATACCCAGAGTCAAGTCTTCAACCACCCATGTGCACCTCAGAATCGCTCGAGACCCAAACCTGGATGGCCCCCCTTCATTGGGCTAGATCCAGACCCGGCCAGCCCCACCCTGTCAAGCCCTGCCAGGTGGGGAGGTGCAGCCTCAGGTCCCCTGGGTTCCAGGGCAGGGGGGCATGGCCTGAGGTCCCCCATCAAGCCCTGCTGGGTGGAGGGAGTGGCCTGTGATCTCCCAGGCTGGCGTCGGAGCAGGGGGCACAGCCTGAGGTCCCCTGGCCTGGTGCTGGGGTGGGGAGCACGGCCTGAGGTCCCCTGGTCCAGCACCAGGGAAGAGGGTGCAGCCTGAGTTCCTCTGGCCTGGTGCCAGGGTGAGGGGAGCAGCCTGAGGTCTCCTGTCAAGCCCTGCAGGTGTAAGGCACGACCTGAGGTCCCCTGTCAAGCTCCATGCAGGAGGTGGGTGGGCGCGCAGCCTCAGGTCCCTGCTGATTACTCCTTAAGGCTCGTTATGGGAACTTAGCCTCAGCTGTGGGTGCAAATTGACTGGAGTGACGGTCAATTTGCATATTTCCTCTTTATTATATAGGAGGATATTTATATTCGTGTTTTGTTGAAACAGTGAATTTGTGCTCCATCTGGATACTTTATATGGATTGAGTTGTGATTTAGGATTCCATAGAAGTCTAAAAATACAAATATCCTGGATTGTTAAAAAAATTGTTTTTATTGTGGTAAAATATATACAATAAGAATTTCCATTTTAATAATTTTCAAGTTTACAATCCAGTGGCACTCATTGTATTTAGTCTACAACCATATACCTATTTCTAAAATATTTCATCATCCCAAGCAGTAACTTTGTTTACATTAAATAATAATTCTCCACTTCCCTCTCTACCCAGTCCCTAATAATCTCTTATCTATTTTTTTGTCTCTGATTTTTCCTATTCTGGATATTTCATGTAAGTGAAATCATATGGTATTTGTACTTTTTTATTTGGTTAATTCACTTAGCATAATATTTTCAAGGTTCATTCATGCTGTAGCATGAATAGAAACTTTTAATAGCTAATAATATTCTTCTTTATATATTTGTCTGCTGTTGAACAGGAGTTGTTTCCACCTTTTGGATACTGTGAATAATGCTGCTATGAACATTTGCAAACAAGCATTGTTTTGAGTCCTTGTTGTCAATTCTTTTGGGTATATGCCTATGAGTGGCATTGCTGGGTCATATGGTAATTCTATATTTAAATTTTTGAGGAATTGACATGAGTTTCTTAAAAATAAAAAATAATTTATTAGGTACTATTTGCATAAGGTACTATTTTATGCACCATGCAGAAATATGACCAGTGTAAAAGCCTAGATGTACTTGATATAGTTTGTTTTCTTTAGTGCCTGCAAAAGTGCCTTGTAAGTAGTAAATAGAGGCTCAGAGAAATATGGTGGAATAACTTGATGTGTAACTGTAGATTTGTGTTGTATTTCATACTCACTCCTGCTGTCCCTCTAAATCCCCAAGCAATACTTTATAGAAAATTAATAATAAATAAATGTATATTTATTGGGATTCTCCCTGGAGCATGCTACATGGAGTTGCCCACAGGAGAAACAGGTCAAATGGTAATCGGCACCTAAAATTTGGAAAAGATGCCTATGCTTGAAATGTGGGGTGCACACTCAAGCCTTCCTATCTTAATATATTTATCATTCCTCTCTAGTCGGTGGTCACTGAGGCTTCTGGTGCATCTGTGTCAGGGGTTCGGGGGGATAACAGCTTATTTCCTTGAGGTGTGTCCTAAGATCTCCACTCCCCCGAAATTTGTATACACAGTTCCAATTTGGTGATGCAGTAATAGCCAAACATTCAATTCTTAATGAGTATATTTTTATTGATTTCAGGGAGGAAGGGAGAGGAAGAGAGAGAATGAAACATCAATGTCTACAGACAATCATTGATCGGCTGCCTCCTGCACACCCCAGCCTGGGGATCGAGCCCACAACCTGAGCCTGTGTCTTGCGTGGGAATCGAGCCGTGACCTCCTGGTTTATGGATCAACACGCAACCGTCAGCCGTACAGGCTGGGCTGTTTTCGATAGTTATTGATACACTGGGTTACAGTTTAATAGTTTACAAAATGGTTAATTTAATGTATGTAACACATTTGAAAGAAGGCACCTGAAAAGTTGAGGGAATGCAAAAATGTTTGCATGTGCCTATGTATGCATGTTGTCATGAGGAATATCACATAATAAAGATGGAGAAGTAGTGAAGACATTATGTTTAGTTTTTTAAGGGTTTAAAATATGTTTTTCAAATATTTTCTTTACTTACATTCTAATTTTTCTACCTCGACATCTGAAAATATATTTGCACCATGTAGCCTAGATATTTTTTACATTTGACATAAGCAGAATCCATTTAATACTATGGAATTTACTGAAAACTTCAATAGCCATTGTTTTACTAGCAGTAATACCTCAAGTAGTTGACCAGAGCCTGTATGGTGATCTAATTCTGCTTTGTAATTCTACTTTTCCTATGCTTTTTGTATGGACTATTATAAAAATGAGGGTCAATTTTGTTTACTGAAATTAGAATCCTATAATGTGAGGATTTGCTAAATGTTTGACAGTCATTTAAGAAATCTGATCATCTTCACCTCTTCCTTCAGCTTGCAGCTGTGTGTGATGTATTTGTGGAAAACTATGTCCCTGGCAAACTATCTACAATGGGCCTGGGATACGAAGAAATAGACAGAATCGCGCCTCACATCGTCTACTGTTCCATCACAGGTATGTCAGTACCACATACTCGCCAGTGAATAGATTTTCCAGTTTCTATAAGAAACCTCTTACTAATGTTAGTTTTCTTGATGTGATTCTGCTCTTCTTTCTCTCCCAAGACATTTTAGGTTCCTGAAAAGTAACCTTTAAAAACATTAACTTAAATGAACATTTTTTTTCATGTATTTATCGGCAATTTAAATTTCTGTGAATTGTCTGTCTTTAATTTTTTATTTTGCAGACATTTTCAAAGTACTATGAACTCATATAGAATTACAGTTGAAATGTTATAGCCTTTAAGGTAATACAAGAATTCAACATATCTCTTCAATATATTCAAAAGTGCTAAGTCAAGGAAAAGAGTGCTATAAAGTCTTTCAGCTTTTTCAACCTTTGTAGTGACCGTGTGTGTGTGTGTGTGTGTGTGTGTGTGTGTGTGTGTATGAGTGTGTGTGATTTTAGGTCAAAGAGGAAAACAGTCATCATATTTGTTAGTTTTACATATTTAATAAGCATAATACCACAGTTTTTGGTTTCATGGGAATAAGAAACAAATTCTTACTGTCATACAAGGTTTTGCCAGGCAGAATTTTTTTCTTAAAAATATCGCCGTCCAGTGGAAATGTTGAGGTCTAAAATATTAAAGTAGGTAAAATATTATCTTTTGAATTGCCCCCTTACCATAAAAATACTGTATATGTGACAAATGCAAAATCTTATATGACAGTAAGAATTTGTTTCTTATTCCCATGAATGTGGGCCAAGTGGGATTCAGCTGATTTAAGCTGATTTGATTTGGCTCCATTTTGCAGTTTGGGGCCTGATTTGCTCTACGTGTCTCTTATACTCCTTGGACCAGTGGCTACGAAATGCACGTCTAATCCTGGTGAAAGGCAAGAGCACAAGGAGAACAAGCCCGATCTCACAAGCAAGTTTACAGCATACATAACATCTGCTAAAGTTCCTTTGGTCATGGAAAATCACATGACCAAGCCCCAATATCAATGGATCATGAAATATAATCTACTCTTGAGGCAGGAACTACAAAGTCACATGACAAGGAAGTGGATCCTGAGGAGGGGAAGACTGGGGATGACAATGCATTTCAACACATCACCTAACCAGATAAAGTGCTAATCTACTTGGGAAGCCTCACCCTTGCCCAAGTTCCACATCTATAACTAACTGCGGTTAGAGTCAGAAGTTCTTCTGGGCCATGGCTCATGGCTGGAGAATCTCTAAGTTTTCTTCCCATTCTCAGATCCTGTATTAGCATTTTAGTGAGGCAAAGGGCCTTGGGTATAGATAATATAATTCAGAAGTTCTCAGCTCAGGGGAAGTTGGGGGTATCATATGCTTTTAAGTAATAGGGATGGGTAATAAGAAGGTGATGGGGCGAGGCATGTGGGGTCTGAAAAAATACCTCTCATAATTCTGTAATTCCCTACCTGCACAACTACCAATCATTAGAAGAACACCCATATAGTACTGTCTCCTTTATTTCCTGATAAACAGATGCAGAGAGACTAAGGCACCTAAGTGCACGCAGCTCTTCAATGGCAAATGGGCTTAAAACTCTAGTTTCTCAACTAGTGTTAAGTGCCTCTATGCTTTTCATACTTAGACATACATCATTGTTAAGCGATGACACGGATTTTGTGATTACAAGACACGGAACAGCTGTAGCTGAGAATAATATATTTCTGATATTCTCTTCCATTGGTTGTTAGTCATATTTGCGATGCAGGAAATCTTGAAAAAATGTGCTCATCAGGGAGTCTAAATTTCAACAGATTCTTCTAGAAGCAAAGGTCATTTATGAGTCATGAGTCTGTGTGTGTATGTAAAGCCAGGGCCATCTCTCTTTTAAAAGTTTGATATTCTTGGTAATCAGTGTTTGTTTTTTAGTTTTTTAGTAAGACTGATTAAATCAGTCTACAGTTGCACATGTTGTGATTGGGATCCTAGACTTCCCGGATGTTTCCCCGTGGTATTGCTGTCTCGTCAGTGCTGTCCAAGCCCAAATAGTCTGTTCTCACTCCCATGTTGGCCTTCCTGCTTATGTGAGCAATCTTAGAATGGTTAGGAGATTTACTCTAATGCATCCTGACTGTTGTGTGGTTGAGACTGCCTCGGGCTGTGAAATCTGGTCTGCAGGACAGAAATGCTAGACTGATCACAAGGGAGGAAGGACCTGATTATTTTTTATTAGCATGATCCCTCTGTCATTTTAGAGGAAGCTGAGTATGGACATTAGGGGGCAGTGTTTAAAAAGTTTTAATTCACTAGGAATTTCGTTTTGAGAGAACTTGAGGATTTTCTTCATGCCACTGGATAGAGAGAATCTCTGAAAGGACCTACTTATACTTTTTTAAAAATATATATATTTTATTGATTTTTTACAGAGAAGAAGGGAGAGGGATAGAGAGTTAGAAACATCGATGAGAGAGAAACATCGATCAGCTGCCTCCTGCACACCCCCTACTGAGGATGTGCCCGAAACCAAGGTACATGCCCTTGACCAGAATCGAACCTGGGACCCTTCAGTCCATAGGCGGACACTCTATCCACTGAGCCAAACCGGTTATGGCCTATTTATACTTTTTAAAAAGTCTTTTTTTTTTAAAGCCACCATTCTGTACCTCTCTATACTTTTAGAATTCTATTGATATTTTTCTTAACAATTTTATGTTGTACCTTCTTTCCTTTGAATACTCTGAGCATGCTATTAGTTACAAAAATTTAGCAGTATAACTTTCGTATACCACACTTAGAAATATTTCTTTCTTTCTTCTTGTTAACTTCATTATTCTTCCTTTCCAGAAGGATAAACATTACATTATATTTTTGACTGGACTAATTTTGTGGTAGGAACAGTACATATACCCTTTAATTATACCTTCCCCCCCTTTTTTTTAAGGAAAGAAGTTTGGAAAGTGCCTTTTTGTTTTTTGTGAATTTCCCAGTGGCATTTTCTTAATCTCTCTCCTTGAATGGACAGATTGCAGGGTTCTACCTGGGCCTCATGAGGACCTCTTAGGGAAATGGAAGTGAGTTAATGGGTACCAAAAAGGCATTATATCATTGTGTAGGTGGAGTCCTGCATTGGAGCCTTCTGTGTGGCTGAAGCTCAGTTGGTGGCTCTTTGTCTTATAGGGAGCTTCATAGGATCCTTAGAAACCTCAGACTGAAGATTTTACCCTTCAGCCTCTGTTGTTGTTGTTGTGTGTGTGTCTGTGTGTGTGTCTGTTCCTTATAAAGAGTCTATCTGTTCAGGTCCTTATCTTATAAGCAGCCCTCATGGGTAAAACTCCCTTTAAATGAACTAGCTCTGTTCTCCTGATAGTCTGCTTGGTCCACAGGGAAAGCTCCCCTTCCTCCTCTTCACCTTAGGAAGGAGTACAGTTCATTCCCAGATCTGTTAGTTTTATAGCCTTTAACTGATATAACCATAGTCTCTTGCTTTTGACATAATTTTAAGTACATGTCAGGTCTTTGGTAATTTCAAAATCTAAGGATAAGATTTCAGATACTTTTTATGAAGTATCTCTCATATGGCGTAAAGTAAAGGGAAGCGGTTTGCTCCTCCCCTATGACATAGTGAGATGACAATTCTTCCTAAGGAAATCCTTACTAAAAGTCTTATTTACTTTTCTACTTTTTCTTGTGTACTCGCAAATGCATGATAAACTAAGGTCAGCAAAAACAGATTTCATAGCATGACCTGTATTGTGTTCTGGCACTTAGGAATTCTTTCTGAGTTAGAAGACTCAGCTGAAATTTATTTTGTTGAAGAAATATGTTTTTCAGGTGGTCGAGTAAACCTGAGATACCTGTCTTCAAAGTTTTTAGTATGAAGATATAATATTTCCTAAGAATAAAGTGTTTTGACTCATTTCCTATACATTGTCAGTTATTTAAACAAATGAAAAAGTCAAGTTTCTCCAGATATATAATTCTAAATAAATATATTTTTCCAATAGCAAACACCTCTTTAAAGCCAATCCTGTCTTGTTCCTGGGATAAGGAACATAATTAAAGTTTTCTCTGGAAACTCCTAATGAAACGGTAGGACTAAGAAAATCTACTAGATTGGAACATAGACAAAATGAGACCCCAAATGATGCAGTGAGTACCATCTCATGACATGATTTTATTCGTATGAATGTATGTTTGAACTATTCAAGTTCCAAGGTACTTTGATTTTTCTTGGTTATTAAATAAAAGAGAAAACCAAGACTTGAAAAGGAGTTTGATTTGTTTCTTCAATGCTTTCAAATTTCAGAAGCAAGACATAGCCTGGGCTAGGAACATGGTATAAACCTAGATTCAGTTGGTTTTATCTTTGGTCTCTGATTTCTAATATGTGGATACTGTGGCTTTCAAGTTAAAGAACCTTTTGGGGACCAGAGGCCAGCAAGAGGGAAAAAGATGACAATGTTAGTTAATGTCAAAACAGTTGTTATTTCAGATCCTTCACAAGTTAAATGTTTCATAGCTTGTGCCAGATAAACATGCCAAGACTTAACCACCATAGACGAACTCTGTCGTCAGAACTGAATTGTTTCTTCTTTTACTAATAGGCCTGGGAAATAAATCCATAAGTTTAAAAAAGCAATGCCAGATAAGAAGAAATGTCATACTTAAATAGGTAAATGTCATACATAACATAAAACATTTATTTCAGGAATGCCAATGATTTTTTTTTTCTGTTTAGCATTAGTGCCATATAGCCTTCAGCCCATTATTTGAACCATAGTATCTTTTTTTAATTTTAAATATATTTTATTGATTTTTTACAGAGAGGAAGGGAGAGGGTCAGAGAGTCAGAAACATTGATGAGAGAGAAACATCGATCAGCTGCCTCCTGCACACCCCCCCACTGGGGGTGTGCCCACAACCACAGTACATGCCCTTGACTGGAATCGAACCTGGGATCTTTCAGTCTGTAGACCAACACCCTATCCACTGAGCCAAACCAGTTAGGGCCATAGTATCTTTTTAAAAAATATATATTTTTATTGATTTCAGAGAGGAAAGGCGAGGGAGAGAGAGAGATAGAAGCATCAATGATGAGAGAGAATCATTGATGGGTTGCTTCCTGCATGCCCCCTACATAATCCAGGCATGTGCCCTTGACCAAAATCGAACTCATAGTCTGAACGCCCATGCTCTATCCATTGAGCCAAACTGGCTAGGGTGACTATTATTTACTTTTAATTTTTGTGATTAAAGATACTATGGTCCAGCCATAGTATCTTGACTAGTCAAAGAGTTTCACATACCCTCCCTTCCTCCCTCCCTTACTCCCTCCTTCCCTCCCTCCCTTCCTTCCTTTCCTTATTTAAAAAAATCTTTATTGTTGAAAGTATTACATATATGTCCCCCTTTTTCCCCCAGTAACCCCCTCCAGCCTGCCCCTGCCCACTGCCCCAGGCCTTCACCACCCTAATGTCTGTGTCCATCTGTTATGCATATATGCATACAATGTCTTTGGTTGATTACCTCCCATCTATCCACTCTCCCTCACCTTCCCTCCGAGATTCTACACTCTGTTCCATGCTTCCATGTCTCTGGACCCACTCCATTAATTTCTTATCAAATACAAATAATATTTAGAGGTAGGTGAAGGTTTGGCACTTCTATGCTATGAATGGTTCTGGATTTTGGAGCTGATATTTCTCCATTAGTAGGTAGAGGTAGATGACTGCAACCCACAGTCCACACTTTTATGGAAGCACCAGGCTCTAATTACCTTTTGTAGGACAGAGATTATGGGTCTAAAATAAAGTTTTCTTACAGCTTTCATCCACAGGAGAAAGCCTGTTTTACTTTCCTTACTTGTTTTGGGAAACCCAAGTGTTCTAAAAAGGATTTTAATGTTTTATTTTTCATTTTGTCTTGTTGCAAATGTATAGAAAGTTTACAAGAAAGCATGAAGGATCATGCCTGGATCGTACCCTTTTTATGTAAGAGGGAAAAAGGGATTACAGGGCAGCTAGGAGGTTAGGCCACATGCAAGGATATTCCTGATGGAGTTTGCTTTTCCATGCTGACTGTCCACTGGGATGCTGGTATTTCCTCTCTCTCAATATTAGATTGAATGGTAAATTGTTTATGGAATCTGTGTCTGAACTTAGCAGGGCTTTGTTGCACCAAGGTTTTTAGTCTCTTGCTTTAACTAACTGATACTATTATTGAGCTTGTGTCGCAGATACTATGTGGGGTCTGCCCTCTCTCCTGCCAACTGGCTCCCCCCCCATGAATTGCTTCCAGAATTATTCTTGTCTCCACCCTTCTCATAGTGCATTTTCTTAGTTATCAAAGCATCCCAGCATGCTGTGCATGCCTTCAGATCCTCATTTAATTTCTCTTCTGTTGTGTACTAGAAATTGGTAGTCTTTGAATGACCGTAGAAACAGGAAAGTGCATAGGCTGATGGAAGACCTAAATTCTGGTTCTGGAAAATTGGAGTGTGTGTGTGTGTGTGTGTGTGTGTGTTTTCGTGCAGTTTACGGATTCTAGAATTAACAACTGTGCCAAGCTACTCTTGGAAAATCTTTCATTTGTGGCCAGAGATGTTTAGCTATTTGCCACTAATCCTTTTAGAAAAAAAAAAAAGGGCTTAACAAACTGTCATTAGTTTCCCTTGAGTCTTGCATGGTTAGGGATTTACACAATTTATAAGAATAATTTTCACAATTAAAAAAAACCCACATGAAAGCAAGAGTTGCTCTGTGAAATTATTTTATTTTACTCTTTGGGGTACTCTGCATATAAACTACTTTCTAGCAGTTATGTTTTTATTAAATAATAGAAGCCTGGCTCCTAATACTCCAAATGAGAGAAAAAAAGGGTGTTAGAATTAGCTATCATCATGATCAATCCTCTCACTTGTAAAAATCTGGTCGCCTTGTCCCTCAGCGATGTAGTGATGGGGCTGGCTCCATGGACATTTTCCATGAATGAACCTCTCTTCACCAGGTGTGCTGATAGTAGGGGTGATGATTCTGTTCTTTGTATGTTTCAAACAAACATCTAATAGGTACAGTAAAACAAAAATAAAAAAATTAAAAACTCATCAGCAAGAGCTGAAAAAACCAAACCAGTGCGGGTAATACCTTAACATAGAAATTAAAAGGGACTTTGTTTAAAAAAATATCTTTGACCCCCAAAATCCTGAAAATCTTTCCTTAGAATTCTAAATATTTTGCCAATTGCCATATAAAAGGTATCAGTTAACTAATTAGGGCCTTGGAAAGATATAGAAACCTATCCTAATCTCTAACTGGTTGGCCTGTAGCATTCTGATTCAGAATAGAACACATGATTTATCATTTAAGAGTGTGCTTAATCCTTTGCACCCATCGTGCTTTTAGTGGGAATTGTCCATTAAACACGGACTGTGATGTTATCTTCCCTTTAAGTGATTTTCCCCTCTCCCTCCTCCTCCAGTTTTTTATTTTTATTACATGCCTCTATAGTAAGGTGACCAGACATCCCGCTTTTGACGGCACAGTCCTGATTTTTAACAATTTGTCCCGCATCCCGCAGCGTTTTAAAAAAAAGTCCCGATTTTTGGAAAGAATGCACGACAAGCCAGGGAACGGTGGGAGAACGGGAAGGGAATATACAGTTTTCAGTGGCCAAGCGGTCAATGGTGTCCCGCTTTACCAATGTTAAAATCTGGTCACCTTACTCTGCAGGTATTTTGATGGGATGTTGAGAGAAAGTATACTGGGATTGCTGTCGGCTGCCATATTAACCCGGAAATTAGAAGGGCCACTTTTGCTACATTTCCTGATATTTCATCTGGCTCTACTGATATTCCCAGAGTGTTACAGATATTTATATACCTCTGGTGCAAAGTTAGTATTAATTAAAAACATAAAGCTGGCTTTGTAACCTGACTGTATCAGGGGAAACTTGGTATTGGTACATGATTTTGTGATAAGTCTGTTACCAAGTCTTTTCAGGCTATGAGACCATCAGACCAAGTGATAGTCCCCAAGTGATGATGGAGGAATGTATAGCTTAATCTAAATTGTGTGGGGAGATGACAAAAGCTGACTATCTCTAATCACTTTATCAAGCCCATTTAATTTAGGTCTGCAACAGAAACTACTCTCTGTGCAATGGTGTTTCATATGCTGTAGGAAGTTTTTGATTCCTGGCAAAATTTGACAAATAAATAGAAATAACATTTTCAACAGAATAATGCCACCTTCACCTTAGTTTTTTATTCTTAGAGAAACACATGGTAGCCTTGGCTGGTGTGGCTTAGTTGGCTGAGATCGTCCCATGCACCAAAAGGTCATTCTGGTTTGATTCCTAATCAGGGTACACGCCCAGGTTGCGGGTTTGGTCCCTGGTTGATGTTTCTCTCTCACATAGATGTTTCTCTCTCTCTTCCTTCCTCTCTCTCTAAAATAAATAAAAACACTTAAGAAAAGCATGGTAAATTCTCAATTATTAATTTTTGGATTAGCTACAGAAAAATTTTGAACCTGGCCTGGTTCCCCCAGATACAAAGTGTTTTTTTTTTCTTAAATTCTTAGTTTATTAATCCTCTCATGAAGAATTTGTATAAGCACCACAGTAAAGTCACTGCAAAAAATCTTTATTCCTTTTTTTTTTTTTTTTTTTTT
>PVJC01012815.1:0-22297 GCA_004026665.1 Murina feae
AGGGCCTGGACAGCTGCCAAGCAGGCCGCCGACCCCCTGCCACCTCTTACCCGCTCCCCGATGCCTCGCAAAGGGCCTGGGAAGCCCACCAAGCAGGCCACCGACCCCCTGTCGTCTCTTACCCGCTTTGCGGTGCCCTCCAACCCTGCCGCCTGTTTCCCACTCATGGGTCCTGGGTCCTGCGCTGTCCCGCCCTGCAGCCGCTCTGTGCACTCGGGAGGTCCCTCAGCCCGGCCTGTGCCCTCTCTGTCTGGGACCCTCGGGGGATGTCCACCTGCTGGCCTGCCTGACCAGCCTGGGTGAGGGGCTTTAAGGCTGCCCACAGCTCACATTGACCCAATGTCCCAGCAAGGCTGGCTGGACGCAGGTCTCTGGAATTTGTTTATCTTCTATAATTGATACACTGTTCCTTTAAGGCGGCTAACGAACCCTCCTCTCTGCTTCACCTCGCAGCGTCTATAATGACACAATGTTACTTAGTGGTGAGGCCCCGGCTGCTCTTTCCTTCAGCTCCCGAGGATTCTATGATTGTTATATTGTTTCAAATCTGTGTTTCACTAGAGCCAGTTTAAGCGGAGCGGGCGCAGCTTCACTTTCGCTCCTGCCGCAATGAAAACGGCCATTTACTCAGGTCCGTGAGTGGCGGCCGCCATGTTGGCTGGGCTAATTTGCATACAGCCGCTCTGATTGGCTGGTGGGCGTGGCTTACCCGTCTTGGAGAAACGGTTAATTTTACTATTTCACTTTTATTAGTTTAGATTCTGTATTGTTTAAAGCATTACATGAGTCTCCTCCCCCCCAATTGACCTCTCCCAGTCTGTTCCTGCCCCCCAGAACAGGCCCTCACCCCCCTATTTTCTGTGTCCATTTGTTATACTTATATGCATGCATACAAGTCTTTTGGTTGAGCTCTTAACTCTCCTTCCACCCTCCCCTTCCTTCCTTCTGAGGTTTGACGGTCTGTTGATGCTTCTGTGTCTTTGGATCTATTTTTGTTCATCAGTTTATATTCATTATATTCCACAAATGAGTGAGATCATGTGATACTTAACTTTCTCTAACTTGCTTATTTTGCTTAGCATAATGCTCTCCAGGTCCATCCATGCTGTTATAAATGGTAAGAGTTCTTTCTTTTTTACAGCAGCATAGTATTCCATTGTGTCAGTGTACCACAGTTTTTTAATCCACTCACCTGCTAATGGGCACTTAAGCTGTTTTCAAATCTTAGCTATTGTAAAGGGTGCTGCTCTGAACATAGGGATGCATATATCCTTTCTGACTGGTATTTCTGATTGCTTGGGATATATTCCTGGAAATGGGGTTACTGAGTCAATTGAGTTCCATTTTTTTATTTTTGAGGAAACTACACTGTTTTCCACAGTGTCTGCACCAGTCTTCATTCCCACTAGCAGTATACAAGGGTTCCTTTTTTTCCACATCCTCACCAGCAGTTGTCATTTTTTGATTTGTTGATGATAGCTAATCTTACAAATGTGAGGCAGTACTTCATTGTTGTTTTGACTTGCATCTCTCAGATGATTAGTGACTTTGAGCATGTTTTCATATGTCTCTTGGCCTTCTGTATGTCCATTTTCAAAAATGTCTATTTAGGTCCATTGCCTATTTTTTTATTGGGTTGTTTATCTTCCTTTTGTTAAGTTATATGAGTTCCCTGTAAATTTTGGAGATTAAATCCTTATTGGAGGTAACATTGGCAAATATGTTCTACCACTCAGTGGGCTCTTTTGTTGTTTTGCTGATGGCTTCTTTTGCTGTGAAGAAGCTTTTTATTTGATGTAGTTTCATTTATTTTCTCTGTAGTTTCCATTGTCCTAGAAAATGTATTGGTAAACATATTGATGCAAGATATGTCTGATATTTTGCTGCCTATGGATTCTTCCAAGATTTTTATGAATTCTCATCTTAAATTTAAGTCTTTTATCTATTTTGAGTTTATTTTTGTGTATGGTGTAAGTTGGTGGTCTAGTTTCATTATTTTTTGCATGTATCTGATCAATTTTCCCACCATCATTTACTAAAGAGACTGTCTTAACTCCATTGTATGCCCTTGCCTCCTTTGTCAAATATTTAACATAATGGCTTGGGTCAATTTCTGAGTTCTCTGTTCTGTTCCATTGGTCTATATGTCTGTTCTTGTGTCAGTACCAGGCAGCTTTGAGAACAGTGGCTTTGTAATATAAGTTGATAACTGGTATTGTGATCCCTCCAACTTCGTTCTTCTTTCTCAAGATTGCTGCAACTATTCGGGGTCTTTTTTTATTCCATATGAAGTTTTAGAGAGTTTGTTCTAGATCTGTGAAATATGCCGTTGATATTTTAATGGGGATTATATTGAATCTATAGGTTGCTTTGGGTAATATGGACATTTTAATGATGTTGATTCTACCAATCCATGAACATGGTATATTCTTCCAATTGTTTATATCTTCCTCTATCTCTTTTTTCAAGGTCTTGTAGTTTTCTAAGTACAAGTCTTTTATTGCCTTAATTAAGTTTATTCCTAGGTATCCTAATTTTTTTGTTGTAGTGATAAATGGGATTTTTTTTTTTTTTTTAGTTTCTCTTCTGTGAGTTCATTATCGGTGTATATAATCTCTTCTTAAGAGAATATTATGAATATATTATATTCTTAACTTATTATAATTTCAGGAATCTGTTTCCCTTATTGACTATAAATTTCTCTGTAGACAGAGCTGTCTGATTTATATTCACTGTGGCACAAATGAAAAGGTGCTCTGTTGCCTAGTCAGTGTTTACAACATTATGTTTCAGCCCTACACCAGATATTTTTATTTCAATGATCTGTAGCAAGTCCTTCATCAAGTGATTTTACTGGGTAGCCAGGGTCAACAACTCTAGTTTACAGCCTTACCTTGAAATTTTCCAGTGCCCACTGCCTAATGGGTCAGGGACCTTAATGAAACAGAACTGAGCAGCCTACATGAGAAAGAGTTCAAAGTAATTGTCATAAAGATGCTCACCAAACTTGCAAGAAGAATTAATTCAGTGAGAACTTCCGCAAGGAGATAAAAAGTGCCAAACAGAAATTACAATTGAAATGAAAAATATACTAGAGGGATTCAACAGGTGACTGGATAAAAATTAAGCACAAATTAACAAGCTGAAAGACAAAGGAATGAAACATACCCAGACAGAGCAGTAAAATGAAAAGGAATTTTTAAAAGTAAAGACACTTTCAGCAACCTCTGGAACAACAAGCAGAATGACATTTGCTTTGTAAGGGTTCCAAAAGGAGAAAAGAGAACCAGAAAAATTATTTGAAGAAATAATTCTATCTGGGAAAGAAAACATATCTAGGTCCAAGAAGTTTAGAGAATTCCTAATAAGATGAATCCAAAGAGACCCACACCAAGACATATTATAATTAAAATTGCAAAAGTTAAGAAAAAAGAATCTTAAGTGCAGACAGAGAAAAACAACTAATTATGTACAAGGGAATTCAGCAGAAATTTTACAAGCCAGATGGTTCTGATATATTCATAATATGATTCAAATTGTTTCATAATTATACCTTATCTTGTTGGTAAATCTTAGTACCTTATACTTTTCCTTATACTTTTTTCTCCTTGTGAATTCTTTTCTACTTTCATAAATATTATATTTTTAAATATTTTTTACATGTTCATCGCTCTATTTTAGTCCAAAAATATTATTCCAACCTTATCTGGTTTCACACAGTGGATAGAGCATTGGCCTGTGGACTGAAGGGTCCTGGGTTCGATTCCAGTCAGGGGCTCCCACTTCGGTTGCAGTCTCGATCCCCATCCCTGGTTAGGCCAGAATCTGGGTGTGTGCAATAGTCAACTGATGGATGTGTCTCACATGAATGTTTTTCTCTCTGTCTCTCTCTTTTCCTCTCTCTCTAAAAAATCAGAGGAAAAATATTCTCGGATGAGGATTAACAAAAAATATAAAAATAGGCCTTCAAGTACAAGAACTATTAAATGCTGTTATATGGTTAGAGTAGTTTGTGAAATCTGCATATGATGTAAGATATGGCCTCAATTGTATTCATCATGCAGATGCTGCTGAAGTGTATTTGCATATTACTAATCACCTTTTTATGCATGTATTGTTAATAATATACCTTTTCAATTAACTATTTGAAATTAGATCTGAAAAGTTGCACAATCATGTTAATTTATTGTTATGTGGAAATGTTATTTATGTTATTAAATTACTATTAACTTGCAATGTTAAAGTCAGTTGGTAAAACTCTTAATGGTTCCTTAAGTGACTTCTCTGAATTTATTCTCTAGACGGACCTAAACTGCGGTAATCCATTTACTCCAGTGGAGAGGAGACGTCGAGAACATGCCAGACACATTTCCTTTGGTGGTAACCTGATTACCTTTTCACCACTAAGGGCCCTCAGTGAGGAACAACCAGGAGAACTTTGAATTTAAAAATAATTCCAAACATTTTTCTTATTATTATCAATGCTGTGGGGTATATTCTTAGAATACCAAAATGTTGAAGACTGTACTTTTGTTTGCTTCTATTCAACCAATTTATATAGTGTCATGTAATATTTTAATATTCAGTGTTCATCCAAGTGTGTTTTAGATATACTGTTTCTCAAGGGAAGTGGGGATATTTTGTACAACAGCCATATAGAATAAAAGATATGCCATGCCTTGCCTTTCTTTCTTTAAGATGTATAAGCTTAAAGCTAAGAACACTTACTCAGAGCTTATAAGTACTCACTTAATCAAAATATAGTACTAAACTTTGACAGAAATAGTTGTATCCTTTCATACTTTATTTTTAGTTTGAACTTTAAATTTGTCAATGTTGAACATCTTTGCATATTCATTTTCCAGGGTATACTGAGTTTGTTTGGATGAGCTTTCTAGCTCATCTGATGTCAGTTTACATGTTAAAATTTCAAATAGTTAACTAGGTGCCCATTAAGTTCCTGCCCATTTTCTCTTTGACATGAATGACAGGCTTTGAAGGAAATGCCTTCTTTCTTGAAGAAAATTACATCAATCACTTAATGTGTTTGAAATGTTTTCTTTTATAAAAATCTTAGTTATAGATTTGTGGAAGGCAGGGCTGTCAGAGTAACAGAGCACCAAGAAGCTTCAGAGTAGCTAATGTTTGTACCAGACCCAGGCTCAGTTATTTCTTCCTTCCAGTGAGTTGAACAATAAGCAAGAACTTGGTGGATACCCCCCACTAAGATTAGGGATTTTCAAACAAGAAAACACATGTTGTTTTATTGTGAGAGGAAGGGGTGTTAGGCTTGTGGGAAAGACAGTATTAAATCCATGCGAGCAGTTGGGAGGCTGTGTAGAGGTGCTGACTTAGAAGAATGTTCTCTAAATGCCCGAAGTCTTACCAAAAGATGAAAATAGCTTTTATTCATAAACAGCCTGTAATTGAACGATTCAAGCAAGATAGGCAGAACAAAGTAGCACATATAAAAGTTAGGGTTTTCCAAGGGCTCATCAATGAATATGTAAAAGATGTTGGTGTAAAGTGACCCAAGACTTAAAATCTAATGGTGGTAAGTTTAGTAAGGTGTACTAGTGAATCATTTAGAAAGCTTTTGCTGCTATAAATAGTAAAATGAACTCAAATTGGCTTAGCAATAAGGAATGTATTTCATAAGTTGTCAGGGTGATTCTAGGCACTTTATAATTAACAGTTCACTGTTGGCATCAAGGTCCAACATTCTGTTGTCTTTGGCACGTGTCTGAGGCTGGGTCCTTTGGGATCATAATGTGGCTGCTAGTGGTAATCAGAGCTATGTCCTTCCCTGTGGTCTAGTCAGGCCAGCTAATGCCACAATGTCTGTCTGCGGTAAGGCTGAGTGAGTGGGGGATTGACTTAAACTAATGATTCCCTACTGAATCTAGGATCATACCTGAATAAAACCACAATTATTAGGACATTGGGAATGGATTTTTGTGTTGGCAGCCATCAGTGTCCCCTACAACTAGAGTGTTTTTGGGCTATTGGACTCCAGAATTATAAGGTATTAAGAAAATCCTTAAAGACTAAATGGAAGAAAACTGCTTGGGTAGAACAAGACCCTTTCCAGAATCAAAAGGGAATTTTCATTTATTCAGGGCCTACTGCATAATAGCCCCTTTGCTACATATTTCTTTCATCATTGAGTCCATTATTCATTATCAAGAATAGACTGCCCCAAATAAAAGACATATAAACAGTTAACTCTTAGAATGTTTATTAAATGAATGATTTATAAGAAGGATGCTGTTGAATAAAGGCAGTATTTTTCACTTATAGTGAGCATGAAACTTTTAAATGGGTAAGGTTTACATTCATTTTTATTTTTTAAAAGAATATCTGCCCCTTTAAGATTATATCATAGTGTGTGAAACACTAATGAGACCGACATCACCAGTAATTGCCAATGCGTTGACTTCCCTGAGATTTTTCATCCGGTGATTGTACTGCAACAAGTGAGCATCATTGACCGCAACCTTGAAGTGGTCAGATTCAACCAGTACTTGGATCTGAAATGGCACATACAGAAAACTGTTAGAAATGGCCATTGATTTCAAAACCAGTCTGTCCTGAGCTCAGGGTGTCCACATTTCATCTTTTGTGGAACAGATTAAAATCCTGAAAAAGTAACTTTACAGCAAAAATAAATTCCAGAGGAAAACCAAGATGGCGGCATAGGTAAACACATAGCCACTTCAAAACAACAACGAAAAGAAAAAACGGACACCACCCAGACCCACGGGAATGCTGGCTGAGTGGAAACTCTACAACTAGAAGGAAAGAGAAAAGCACACTGAGACTCAGAGGAGGTGCGGAAGTAAAGTGCAGAGGTACGGAGGCGCACGCGGAAAGGGCTGGCAACTGAGGATGTGGTTGTCTTTTTCAGTCCGGAGGGAGTCACAAGCTCCCGATGGCTCAGAACTCCAGTTCCAGGTGAATTTCTGGGGATCCAGACTCATACGGGGAGAAACTAAACTATCTGGCATCAGGAGGAAATCCAGAGCGGCTTTCTTTCAGTGATGCTTGCAGCTATTACCGAAGGACACTGAGACCCGGGGCCTCTTAGGTCAGGGCTGAGAATCAGCCATAGCTGTTTGCTCCACTCTGTTGATACCCCAAGACCCTGCCCCACCCAAGCTGCACACAGAGGCTTCTGCATATCAAAACTGACTAGCCTCAGGCAGAGGCAAAATTAGCATCTCCTTAGAGATCCAAGAGCCAGTGTACCCAGTGGTCAGAGAGGGACCACCCAGATTACAACTCCTCACATCCAAAAGGGACACACTCAGGGGGAAGACTCAGTGAGCACCAAAGCCCCACTAAAGCAAGTCTTGCCCCATAAGGGTGTCTCTAGCCCACAAGTTCTCCCACCATAGACACAGCTGATTCTCACAGCCAAGTGTCCTGGAGGTCAATTCCTCCCAGTGATACCAACAACAATCAAGGCTTAGCTACAATAAGATTGTGCATAAAGCCTATAAAGGGGTGCCCCAAGAGTGTCCACCTCAGGTAATTGGGGAGGTTTAGCCACTGGGCCCTATAGGACACCTAGCACAGAAAGCCTCTCTATCAACACAGGGAAGCAGCCAAAATGTGGAAACAAACAGGTCACAAATGATAGAAATGGAGGAAAGCAAATGACTGGATATAATTCAAAACCACGGTTATAAGGCTTTTCAAGAATTTTCTAGAGACCGCTGATAAATTTAGTGAGACCCTCGAGGATATGATAAAAGGACCAGCTAGAAATTAAGCATACACTGACTGAAATAAAGAATAATAAAAAAGAGATCCAACAGCAGATGAGAGGATCACAAGAACCAAGTGAAAGATTTGAAATACAAAGAAGCAAAAAAACATCCAACTGGAAAAGAAAAAAGAAACCAAAAATATGAAGATAGTGTATGGAGCTCTGGGACAACTTCAAGCGTACCAACATCAGAATTATAGGGGTGCCAGAAGAAAAGAGAGAGCAAGATATTAAAAACCTATTTGAAGAAATAATGACAGAAAACTTCTCCTACCGGGAGAAAGAAATAGACTTATAAGTCCAGGAAGCACAGAGAACCCCAAACAAAAGGAATCCAAAGTGGACCACACCAAGACACATAAAATGCCAATGGCAAAAGACAAAGAGAATCTTAAAAGCAGCAAAAGAAAAGTAGGTAGTTACCTACAAGGGAGCACCCATAAGTTTGTCAGCTGATTTCTCAACAGAAACTTTACAGGCCAGAAGGGAGTGGCAAGAAATATTCAAAGTGATGAAGCAAGAACTTATAACCAAGATTACTTTACCCAGCAAAGCTATCATTCAGAATTGAAGGTCAGATAAAGAGCTTCACAGACAAGAAAAAGCTAAAGGAGTTCATCACCACCAAACCAGTATTATATGAAATGCTGAAAGGTATCCTTTAAAAAGTGGAAGAAGAAAAAGTAAAGATAAAAATTATGAACAACAAATACATATCTATCAACAAGTGAACCTAAAAATCAAGTGAATAAAAAACCTGATGAACAGAATAAACTGGTGAATAGAATAGAATCAGAGGCATAGAAAGGGAGAGGACTGACAATTCTCAGGGAAAAGGGGTGTTGAGTATGCGGGAAGAGACTGGACAAAAATCGTACACCTATGGATGAGGACAGTGTGGTGGGGGGGGGGTAAGGGCAGAGGGTGGGGTGAGAACTGGGAAGAGTGGAGCTATGGGGGGAAAAGGGAACAACTGTAATAACAAACAATAAAGATTAAAAAAAAAAACTCCAGGCTATTCCAAGATTTGCACAAAATACGGACAAAATTTTTAAAAGATACATAGTTGAAGCCACAAAGGAATAAATACTGTCTACATAAACAATGAACATACATAAAATAATGTGTCTACATAAAAAGTTTCCTATGGCCTACAGCATCTAAAAAATAAAAATAAACACTAAAGCAAGAATCCCCTAATAGAGCAGCAAATGTTATGAAGTTGGATAATAACCACTTTGGGCAAGAAGAGGGAAAACATAGTCTCCCAATAGTGGGTGTGTTTAACCCTTAAATCCTTTTTGAAGTAGCAATTTGGCAATATCTAAGTTTAAAACGTGTATTTTAATAAAATTATTCTAGAAAGCAAAGAATAATAAGCAAAGTTCATACAGTATTTTAGTAAAATATAACCTTCCCAGATTTTATTGGTAATATTTTCTAAGTTTCATCAGTAGAGTACTGGTTGAATTATCACATTATCTAAACAATGAAACATACATAAACAATGTTCTAAAACTGAAAGATGTCCATTAAATGTAGAATATGGTCCCTATTTGTCTGTGCCCTTAAGGTGCTTATAGTCTAGCTGCGTTATTGCCTCCTCTACAGTCAATTCAAGTAGTACTGTGAACCTAGTAAATATTTGGTGATGAAGTGCTTAAAAATCACATGCTGTATGTCATTGAAAATACTGGAAAGATATTCACTAAGTTGCAACCTTCAGGATGTAAAGGATAATAGAGAACTTTTTTAGTTAACTTAAAAATCTAAACATTTTTCTTTGCATAGGCATGTATTAATTTTAGAATTAAAAAATTTTGACTGTGTTTTACACCTGAAACTAATATATTATTAAATGTCAACTAATTTCTTTTTAAATTTTTAATTTAAAAAAATTTTACTTTTGTTTTCTATGTCACTAAGTTTTTTTAAGGGACTAAGTCACAGTCATTCTGAGACTTTATGCCTTTTTTATTAAAGACTAGAGGCCCAGTGCACAAAAATTTGTGCACTCGGGGGAGTTCCTCAGCCCGGCCTGTGCCCTCTTGCAGTCTGGGACCCCTTCGGGGGATGTCCACCTGCTGGCTTAGGCCCGCTTCCCGGGGGATTGGGCCTAAGCTGGAAGTCAGACATCCCTCGGGCAGCCTGGGAGCCCTCGGGCGATGTCCACTTGCCAGCAGGGAGCAGGCCTAAGCTGCAGTCAGACATCCTTAGCGCTGCTAAAGAGGTGGGAGAGTCTCCCGCCACCACCACTGTGCTGGCAGCTGGCAGCCTGGCTTGTGGCTGAGCAGAGCTCCCCCTGTGGGAATACACTGACCACCAGGAGCAGCTGCTAAATTGAGCATCTGCCCCCTGGTGGTCGGTGTGTGTCCTAGTGACCAGTCATTCCCAGTTGTTCTGCTGTTAGGGTCAATTTGCATTTTACCCTTTTATTATATAGGATAGAGCCTTGGTGCATGGGTTGGGGCTGGCTGGTTTGCCTTGAAGGGTGTCCTGGATCAGGGTGGGGGTCCCGCTGGGGTGCCTGGCCAGCATGGGTGAGGGGCTGAGGGCTGTTTGCAGGCTAGGCACAGCCCCCAGTGAGGCTGGATGAAAGTAGGTATCTGGGGTTTACTTATCTTCTATAATTGAAACTTTGCTACCTTGAGCAGAGGCCACAGCCAGCCTAGACAGGCGGGAAGTTTAACTTCCTCCATAGTCAGGGCAAGCAAGCCTCCTGTTTGTTCTAGCTCCATGGCTGCTGGCTGCCATCTTGGCTGGGTTAATTTGCATATAGCCACTCTGGCTGGCTGGTGGGCATGGTTTAGATATAGTGGAGTGTGTTGCCTAATTTGCATATTACTATTTCATTAGATTAGATGCTATTTTTCTCATTTCCAGAAAAGCTTAAATTCAGAGGTGGTAACAGTGTAGAGCTGGGGAGTGTGCCACTGTTCCAGCCTACCAATGATCATGGGCGCCTGGGATGGGGAGGAGCTGGTCAGGTGTCCCAGGATAGCTCCCCAAAATTCATTTCAAGTGCATCGTGATTTTAGAGTGATATCCCCATGAGGAATGTGCATTATCAATACATAACTATAGCAATAACTTACTTTGAATGGTTTACCACTTTCAAATGGGAAAATCATCTGTCTTTCTTCCTGTCCCCAGATATTATTCAGGTGTGAATTGCAAACAATGACTTTCTTGTGGTTCTCACTGAAGCGTGGGTTAAAGTGGAAGGCCACATCTTTCCCGCTCTTGAAATCTAAAACAAATCTGTTTAAACCAAAGGCCAGAGTTAGTAAAATGATTCAAGTTGTGTATTTGCATCAAGTGAAGAACACATGATTTTTCTAAAGAACAAACCATTTTATAAAATACAGGAAAATTTTCTTAAGAGAAAACAAACCAGAGAATGTGTTCAAACTGTGTACTAGGTCAAATATCAGTAAAACACTAAAAGTAAACCAAACAGTACATGTTGAATTGTTTTGCCTCGCTGTCTAGTCATATCATTCTCTTCCTTTGTAATTTGCTATTTATCCTTCTCGTGAAAACCCTTCAAGGTTTCCTTATAGAAGTTTGAGGCCACTTTAAGGGCAGGTTATGTTTTCCATTGCAGATGATATGGTTACCTTCTTCCTGCCCTGCCAGGTTGCTTTCAATGCCTATTGACGGCAAGCCAGTCACATAAATAAGAAATCAACTTCCTGGCTCCCTCCTAGTTAACCAAAAACCTAGTCCTAAAACAGAAAGAATGAGATTATGTAGTTAATGTCCTGTTGCTAATTTGTAAAATCATGACAATTAATGTGTTGAACTTTCCAAGATATGAAGTGGAACTGATGCAAGTGCTGGCTTACTTTTTGACCCGGTTCCTTCACCTTAGATGTTAACGCAAGCACAAGTCTCCTGACTGGTAAAAGTACTAAGCCTATTCCCCAATTTTTCAAAGTGCTCCCCAGAGCAATAACAGCAGAACCTGCTGGTACTCTTGTTTTAAAGCAGAATCTGCACTTCTGACCCACTAATAATAATTCCCTGGGTATTTGGATTCACCCAGTAACAAACCCGACCACAGATGTATTCACAGGGAAAGCATCAAAAGAGTCGAATGGCAATATAAATTGTATTTGACTAAATATCTAATGGCTGACGATATGGTCATCTCTACCACCTTAAGCATTCTCTTTTCTTCTAATTCCTTACATAGAATGTGCAGGACCAAGCAACAATTATTTCAGTTTCCTATCACTTCTGCCATTTCAACCAAAATTAGTTTTGATCTACCACAGTCTCAGGCTACATCTTTGATGTAATTGGAGTTTAAGTTTCCAGTACAATAACCCTAAATAAAGACAAAGATACCAGTGTGGTTCTGTGCAACAGGGGTTGGAAGAGGGGAACAGAACTTAACAAACTGTGCCCTAGATGGTTTGGCTCAGTGGATAGAGCATCAGCCTGCAGACTGAAGGTTCCCAGGTTCAATTCCAGTCAAGGGCACATGCCTGAGTTGCAGGCTCCATCACCTTCCCCCCAGTAGGGGGTGTGGAGGAGGCAGCAGATCAATGATTCTCTCTTATCATTGATGTCTCTCTCCCTCTCACTTCCACTCTGAAATCAATAAAGATATATTTTTTAAAAATTAAGTTGTTAGTGGTATATGCACAGAATAAGGTGTACTTATTGGGAGGAAAGATGGATAAGAACATAGGCAGGAGATATATATGTTTTGTAATTTGCTGTGAGATAAGCTTTAGAGTAGAATCCAGAGGAGGCTGGCTAGAGGTTGGAGCAAATGGGCTATTTGAATGTAAAATGAACAGATCAGAAGACAGTCCATCTCCTGGCAACAGAGGAGTGGTTCCTGTTGATTCACCAGGAGCAAGGTAACAGTTGCTCATAGAAGTTGTCTGTGGATCTTTGAATAAACCTGTGTACACAGCTTTTGTTAGTATCTTTTGTATACTACTTATAAGACCCAGAGACACAGGAATTCATGGCTGCAGGAGCTTTAGTGGTACCACTAACCTCAGCAACAGGCAGACTGGAGGGCTTCAGGATAGATATCCTTAGCTTGTTTGTATTATATATAAGCATAACCAGTGGTGATAACCAGAGCCAGGCGTCCCAGGGCAGCCATAAGTCAGCATAGATTTCTCTAAAGCAGCTTAAAGTCTTATCCCTCCTAGCTCACCTCAATCAAACCAGTTCCAGTGGCAAAGGTTGACTTATTTGAATGAAGTCTTTAATTTGAACAATTTTTCCAAACCTTCCAAGTAAATAGTGACTACTCAGAAGACTGGGGTTCCCCACCCTGCCACTTGTCATCTGTAGACCAGCCAAACACCATGGGGATCTGTGACCCTGCAGTTGCACCTACTGTGAAGACGGGCATGGGTAGCCAAGCTCGAGACTGCACTGTGACCTGTGAGTCTTGCAGGAGCATGAGGATGCAGTGGGATACCATTCAAGCTCTTAGATCAACTCACCACTGTGGCAAGTGGGACCTCTTGCCTTGGCATCCTCATTTTGTATGATTATCTAAAGTGCATGCTTGGCTTTTCAGACACTATATGGTTCAGAGTGGAGGGATGGCCAAACATGACATTACAGAGCCTCTACTGGCCTTTAATGCTAAAGCTTTCCCTGCCAGGAAGAGCCCTGCTCTTCCTCATTCTCCTCACAATGTAGAACTCAGTTCTATTCAGCTTCTGGGAGAAAACCAAGATTTGGCGAGGGAAACCTTGTCCCCTTTGTGGGAACATGTATTGATTTATGGGATAATCCCGTACTATGGAAGAGCCAAGACTCTAAATGTGTGTTTTAAAAATTCTATTAAATTTCAATATAGATCAGTCTTTATTCAAAAACCAATTAACAAATGTGTTAGCTGTTTCAAGTTTGCTCTTTACCTGTTTGCATCGGGTTTTACTGTACCCATAATTGTTATCAGCATGCGAGGCACGACTCCTCCAGGGAGAGCCATTTCATAAGGCACAGTCTGGAGATGAAAAATATGTGTATTAATACAGAATCATGTTTTCTTGGGGAAAGAAAGAAAAAAAATGTTGCTGAAGTTCAAACACTATTAATGTGTGTGACTAACACATAACCTTAAGTTAAGCCATCTGTCCAGGCTCTCAGGCCACCTTGCCCAGGGCCTGAGGAGATAAATCCCCTACGTGTACAATATGTTTCACTCACAGGATCGGCAGACTACTCAGTGTGTGGCAGATACGCAATATTTGTGGAATAAACATCTTCCAGTTAATACATTTCCTAGTTCATTCCGCAAATATTTATGTTCAAGGTACTGTAAATATTCCCAAAGCTCCATCATTGGCCTCTTCTTTTTCCCCTTTATAATTCCCCCCAACCCCAAGTCCAACTATCATCCAAGTCCTTTATCTTTAGCCCTGATCAGTACTAGTCCCGTACTTCCTCCTGGTGCTGCAGATTCAACAGGTATGAACTGGAATTGTTTCTCCTGTCTCCTTCCCCACCAGTCCCTTCCTGGTGTCCTAGCTATCTTATCTTGAAAAGTAAGTCATCTCTGACTCCTAAGACTTAACCAGCAGATCCTGAAGTTCTTCCTCTGTAGTCTCTCTCCCACCCGCCTCTTCCTTTGTACTGTATAGACTCCTTGTGTCCCTGTATCTGCAGTGAACTAACCATCTGGGTCTAGGCCCTGCCCAATGCCACCCACCCCCAGCACTTTCTCTGCACTTTCCTCTAAGCTGATCTAAAAGCAGATCAGATGCCACCTGTGCCACCTTCTGCCTACTCCTGAGAGGGTCTGCTCCCAGGTTGTTACTGAACTCTTTCCTTGTATCTGCTGACTTCCCAGCTGGACTGTAACTCTAGAAGGAAAGGATCTGTGTCTGAGATGTGTCTAAAGCCCTACAGAATTAAGGTTTTGTGCGTAGAATTTCTTTACTAAAATGCATTTTAATATAAATGAAAATTCAATCCTTAGATCACAAAATTATCTTTAGAAGGTTTTTCAAAACTAGATTACTTTGGTTCTCCCCTCCTCGCCTGCCCCCTCCCCACATGTTCTCTCTACATATAATAGTTAATATAATACTATTGTCCCATTTCTTCATGTAGAAAGGGGATAATAACAGTATATTATTGGGTGGTTATGGGTTCAAATGAGATCATCGATGTAGAAGCACACTGCTGGACATGCTGTTTATGTAGTGTTATTAATACTAATAATGAAAACTTTCCCCCATGACTATGCTCTTAACTTGATTTTTATTAAAGCTGTTTTACAGATGCCTTTAAAAGATGCATTAGCCCTAACCGGTTTGGCTCAGTGGATAGAGCATCGGCCTACGGACTGAAAGCTACCAGGTTCGATTCAGTAAAGGGCATGTACCTTGGTTGCAGGCACATCCCCAGTAGTAGGTGTGCAAGAGGCAGCTGATCGATGCTTCTCTCTCATCGATGTTTCTAACTCTATCCCTCTCCCTTCCTTTCTGTAAAAAATCAATAAAATATATATTTTTTAAAAAAGATGCATTAGCTTCTCTTTATGCCAATACTGCTTATACTAAACTCAATACAAATAACGATTTTTTTTCTATTGGAAAAAAATACACTGTGGCTGGTCCTAGAATATAGCCCTAAGCAATGAGAGTAAAGCCTCGGGTCTCCCTGCAGCGCTTTGCAGGTGTGAGTGCCCAGAACCAGCTCCCAGCGCTGCAAAGTGATGGCATCACAGCCCAGACAATTGCCATGTTCTTCATTAGCTTTGTCCTGGTTACAATCAAGTGCATGAAATGACTGACTCCATCTTACCAGTGCTCCAGCGAGGGAGCTACCAGGGTAAGTCGTAGTCCCACTTTGTTGTCCAGGGTGGGTTGCTGGGGCATTTGGTCCAGGATAAGCAGGTGTAGGGTTAGGGTAGGCACCAGGAGGTGCCTGTCCGGGGTAAGCAGCAGGAGGTGCTTGTCCGGGGTAAGCAGCAGGAGGTGCCTGTCCGGGGTAAGCAGCAGGAGGTGCCTGTCCGGGGTAAGCAGCAGGAGGTGCCTGTCCGGGGTAAGCAGCAGGAGGTGCCTGCCCGGGGTAGGTCCCAGGATAGGCAACCCCAGGGTATCCTCCTGCCCCAGCAGGCGGGTTTCCCCATGGACCAGGCCATCCTTGAGGGTTGGGGTTCCCAGACCCACATACGGCATCATTAAGCTGGAAAAAAAAAGATACAATTCCTGGATCAAAAACATTCACAAAAACAGAATTTCCAGGAAAATAGGAATAAGAGATCTAAAGTGGAGGGACATATGAAGGTATGTAACTCAAGTCCATAAACATTTTTTCACCTATTAAATAGTTTTGAGTTCCAAAGACTAAAATTAGACTGTGGGATTATATGCACTTTATCAGTACATGACCCCCCACCATCTCATATTGTGCAGGGGTTGCATTTTTGTAATTTGCTAAAATAGAGCTATCCATCCTCAATGTAAAAAGCCTGTATTTTCTAACTGACATGAGAAAAACACTCACAAAAATCAGGGTGCTCAGACTATCACACTTCCCGTTGCCGGCTTATTTCTCAGCTCCTAGTCCACAAAATCCACCCACTTCTGTCCCAGGCCTTTTGGTAAAGTGGTTGCTGTTAGTCCCCGGCCTCTCTCTAGCTGGTTTTCTTCCTAAATCTATTACTGGAAAAACACGACTCCAGCAAACAAGTCCTCTTGGACAGGTGAGGCCAGAGGAAAGCACAAAGAGAAGGAAAAATCTGTTGTTGAAAACAAAACTCTCCACCTACATGGGATTAGAAAGTAAGACAGCGGACATAAAACACTTACCGAAAAATTGTCTGCCATTTTCCTGAGGGGGGGGGGAAGAGAAGAAGATAGGTTATGATTCGATCTGAAAAGATTTCAGGAGTTTCCATTTAAATTTAACATCACAAATAGTTTGTTGTGTAGTTCTAGTCAATTTATAGGCATTCTTCTAGCACAAGGCAATCTATTTTCAAAATACGTCTAAATCAACAGCATGGACCCACAAAAGTGTCTCATCAAAGGGTGGAGATGCACTCCCACTAGATGTCCAAATCCTCTTTAACCAGTAGCTTTCAGCCCCAGTCACACCAATCCTGGGAGAGCCAGGCCACCCAGTGCAGGAGAGAGAAGGCTGAGGGCGAACATGTTCTGCGCCTTTCCTACGTGAGGAATGCTTTACCTCCGGTCCTCCTTCACCACCCTTCCTGTGTTCCTTCCTCACCGCCTCTTACAAAGGTCTGCATGTTAATATCAACCTCCCCCCACCCTCTGGTCTCCCAGACAGCCCCTTGCCCTCTTCTGGGTTTTAGGAGGAAACATGTGTGCCTGCTCTGCACGGGCACGGTGCAGGCTCCCGTCTGGGTGTGAAGATGGATAGGCCAAGGCCTGAGTGGTCAAAGGCTCCACAGGCCAGAGAGGTCACAGACGACCATGCCATGAGCCAGACTGTGTGCTGCGGGAAGTCCCAACCGGAACAATGGCTTCTAAGAGGGGAGGTGTTGTTTGAGCTGAGCCTTGGATGTGGAGCAATAAAGAAGACAGGCAGGCAGAAAATTCTTGCTGTTTTGAAAAAGTACTTGTTGTTCCGAGTGGAATATTTGGCATTATAACAGACCAAAGTTAAAAAAAGAAAAAAAAAAGGGTTGGGCAATGTGGAGGAAAATATTTTGGATTTGCTTTGCCCAAAGCCGCCTCAAGGGATGGCCTTGCTTGAAACACCATTCCTGCCTCCTCCTGCTCCTCCCTGTAAGTGCCAGTGTGTTGCACACTCCAGCACTGAGGGGAGGAGGGCGGCTTCCGAATCCTGAGGCCTGGGTGTGAGTTTTCTCGACTCAGGATCACTTACGCTATGGTCAAAATTGCCTGGACCTTAAACAGTCAGAATTTCTGTTTTCCTTGAGTTGCTCACTCATGATATTTACTCAATTATTTTCTTTTCTTAAATTATATATATATTATTGATTTCAGAGAGGAAGGGAGAGGGAGAGATAGAAACATCAATGATGAGAGAGAATCCCTGACTGGCTGCCTCTTGCACATCCCACACGGGGGACCAAGTCTGTCACCCCAGCATGTGCTCTGACATCCTGATTCATAGGTTGACGCTCAGCCACTAAGCCACGCCAGCGCCGGGCTCAATCATTTTTAAAAATGACAAGGGATCCAATAAATGGTAGCCATCTGATAGGCGCTAAAAATGTAAACTATTAGATTTTTTAGTAAAAGCTCAGACAGAGCTCTCTAGGACTCCATGTATGCTTCATCTGTACACACGATGTTTACTTCTTGCACATCTCTCTTATAATCTGGGCGTTCTCAAACATTTGGAAGTAGGTTTCCACCGTGTCCATCTTCCAAGCTGGGAAACTGCTGACTGGGAAGTACAGAGACTCTCCCCAGGCTGTGTTTCCTACAGTGATCGACCTTTGGAAGCAAAAGGTGGGTGCTCTTCTGCCTGCGCTTCCTTCCCCAAAGGCTGCCCCTGCTGAGGAAACGGCTGCACCACCACAGGGGGAACTCGAGAGAGGAGTTGTTACAGAAAAGGAAGAGAAAGGACATTGCTTAAGTCAAGAAACTAAAGGCTCTGCTAGTGTCCTGTTGGATACCAATAGAAAGCAATCCTGAACTTCATGGTGGACAGAGAGCTTAGTTCCTTTTTTTGCATAAACTTCCACTCCTGGGCAACATCCAAAGACCCAGAGATAACTTTATAAGTGTCTTCACTTCTTTTAAATATCCCCCTGTGTAGGGCTAATTCCTAACCTCGGCACCACTGACGTTTCGGGTTGGATGCTTTTTTGTTGTTATTGTTTTTGTTTTTTGTTTTGTTTTGTTTGGGGGGAGGGTTGTACTGTGTATTGCAGGATGTTTAGCAGCATCCCTGGCTTTAATGCACAGTCAGTAGCACCCTCACCACCACCACCAATTGTGATAACAAAAATGTCTTCAGACATTGCCAAATATCACCGGGGGGAAAGGCACAATCTGTCTGGTTGAGAACTACTGGTCTAGACTGATTCGCATGTGGTTCCCTACATATATGTACACACACAGGTCAATAAGAAACAAGGGTAGTTTCAATGACTAAAACCAGCCAAATCTGTGCCATTGGCTTGATAAAGTGGCTTATTATCATAACTCCAAACTAAGATGTGTTTAAAGGCAACCAGAAATTCACATAAAAATGGCATTTCCAAGATTTAACATTTATTCTTTGTAAAGTCTTTCTCTGCTCAAGTATATTCAGTTCATTTTCCAACATGACCAAAACAATCTGAGGAACAAAGCCGATCTCCCTTCACTTCCACTGTGTTTCGCATACGCATGGGATGGCAGCTTGGGTTGTGTTGTGACACATTAGGCGAGCCCATCAGAATAATTGCAGCCTGCGTTTGTGTGGCGCTTTGCGGTTTACAAAGCACTTTCACGTACCTTACCTATTTTGAGACGGATAATAATCTTATGAAATGGACAGGGAAAAGCAAATATTCACACTTTTAGAGGTGAGGTAACTGAGGCTCAGAGAGGTGACATGGTGACCCAAAGTCATTCTGTCATTAGCAGCCCAAGGACCAGGGTCCAAGCAATCTGGCCCCTAATTCAGGCTCCTTTTACATTAATATTAAACCTCACACTTTGAAATTTGAAACTGTTAATTACTTCATTTAGAAATGATATCGCTTCTTCGTTCAGAACTGCATAACATGCCGAAGTTGTAAACAAATTTTAAAAAAGATCATGTTTTTGTCAGGTACCTCGCTGGGTGACTCACTCAGTGTGCAATGATATTGAACACAGGAATGCCACTGTGCACAGTCACTGGGCTGGTTATAAACACATTTAAACCAACAACGTGTACTTTTCCAAAAATTGGGTGTGTGCTATTTTGATTTTCTCAACTCATAACCATCAGATCTCTTTTTTTGAAAAGGGTTAGAACTAATGATCCTTTCTTGTTGTTAATCCTCACCTGAGGATACTTTTTCCCATTGATTTTGAGAGTGGGGGGGAAGGGGGGGAAGAGAGAAAGGGAAGGGGAGAGAAACACATTAACTGGTTGCCTCCTGCACCAACGGGCCCAGGGATCCAGCCTGCAACTGAAGTGTGTGTTCTTCACTGGAATTGAACCCACCACCATTCAGTTTGTGGGCTAATGCTCTATCCACTGAGCCAAATTGGTCAGGGCAACCAATGTTCTTTTGAAATCAAGGTCAGCAACCTTAGAACTTAAAATAGATAGGTAAGTAAATAAGTAAATACAACAATTAAAAAACAACATCTATTTAGATAAATACCTTCCTTTCTTTCCTGGAAATTTTATTTTTTTCTTAGATGAGTAGTTTATATCGAGAGAGACAATCAAATGTAAGAAAACTCTCCCCATGCAACTGAATCTATAATATGTGAACTCCATTCCGGCATTTCCAGAATCAAGAGAATTTTGAAGAGTCGGAAAAGAAATTAAAGTCAAGCAAAAAAGGACGGGAAATACTGTTGGAGTCTTCACACTTGGAAAATCCTGCAGGAAGTGCTTCAGTTTGGTTTGGAATAAGGAATTTAAACGTGAGTCGGAAGGTTGACTGTCAATTGTAGCTCTTCTCTTTAATAAACAGCCGTGTGCACACCACTGTTATTCTAGGCTCACCTAGCAATTAATCCAGTTGCACGGGCTCCCAGGAGCTCTTTTGAAATTTCTGCTCACAAAGGGCCCTGACTTTTATACAAGTCATAAGGGAAGTCGATTGTGAGTGTATTTCCTCAGAACCCCAAGACACTGCTCTCCAAAGAACACAGGCGGGCGTCTACTTCCTGTCCTTGCTTAAACACGGAACGGGCACTTGAGGAAAGTTCACTTTCCAAAGCCAAAGTCGGTGAGAATGAGTTGGAATAAAGGAAACGGGTCCTTCACTAGGATTTCTTTCTCATCATACTTCCTCAGCAGCAAAAAAGGTAAAGTTACTTTGTGCCTCTCAGTTACTGACTTTTCCCCCCATGGAAAAGCTGATCATCAGTCAAGATAGAACACATGATACTTAGTCAGCGGCAAATTGCAAGCCTGCCGCAAGCACTATCTGGCAGGCTTACCACTCAGGATTTAATGAGCAGAACCAGTTTAGGCATCAGACACAATGTGACCTAGCTGTTCCCAGCAGGAGCCTGTGTTCCAAACGGATCACAGGAAGACAGGCTATCTTTTAGATCAGTTACCAGAGTCTCAGGAACATCTAGGACTGTCATCAAATGTGCTGATTCTAAGTGTAACTCCTCAACATGAGTTTGGGAAGCAGCTCCAATCCCCCAACCATTAAGCATGAGGCACAACCATGAAAGAAATGAGAAACTCTAAGGATTCAAAGCCAATGTCTTTTCCGCCGTGACCATTGTGGGAAAATACATCTTTATTATTAAACTTTAAGTTTCATGGAAACAGAACTCCCTAGTATGAAAGATGAATGTTATGAACTTGAGACAAGTGCGTCAGAATTTTGTAAGTTGGTGAAATTTGTTTTTTCTCGTGTTCTGTGCCCGAGGTGTCGATTTTTATTGCTATCATTTAATTATTGTTGTTACTACTATTGTCAGAATTAACTGAGCCTGCCTTCTATTTCCTTCCCAGAAGACTAGCAACAAACAGACCGGGGCACGGAGGACCCACTGTCCTCATTGTCCAGCAACCCAACTCCCAGGAGTCACTTTACAAATATTCCACAGTATCTGGAACAGGAATCACTGGCTGTAAGGGCTGGTCTGAAACCTGTCACAGCCTCAGCCTATGTGTCCCTGATGCCCTGGTACTGAGCTCCTAATCCTCAGAGTTAATGCATTTTAGCATAACTGATAATTCAGAATAAATCCTCAAAGTCTTTTTCACACACGCGCGCGCACACACACACGCAACTTCAACTAGAGTCCTGCACACTCGGGCCAACATATTGCCACACCCTACACATCTTCAAGCACAGATACGCGATCGATCTCGTTAATGCTCCAATGAGCCAATCTGATGAGGGATTTGCAAAAGCTTAGGGTTTTCCGTCTTTGCCCAGCCGGCCACCTGCCCCTTCAGGCCTTCTGCGGGATCAGCATCCAGAGGGCAGCTGTACCCCGGACCCTTATGGGCTTGGGAGACAACCCATCGCAAGAGCAAGCGGCGGGGCAGCCCAGTCATGGGTGCCAGGTGCCGCCCTAGCCCGGGGCAGTAGGTGCGCGTGCTGGGCCGGGGCCCCAGTTCCCAACGCGGAGCTGGAGCGCGCCCTCCCGACACGGACCCCGAGGTGGTCCCGCGGCGGAGGGTGCCCTGCGCCCACGCCCGGCGCCCGGACACACCCGTCCCCGCCTCACCCAGGAGGCGCCTGTGAGTCTCAGCGGGACACGGCCAACTCCTCCTGAGTCCGCTTCTCCAGGGCAAAGACCGCTCCGCTCGGGGCTCTCCCGCCGTCCCCGCCTGCAGCCCGCCGCCCAGGGCCCGGGAAGCCAAGCCCCACCCCAGGCACCCCCTGCCCCCCGAGCCCTGCAAAGGGGC
>PVJC01012815.1:22397-39131 GCA_004026665.1 Murina feae
TTTTTTTTTTTTTTTTTTTTTGCCTGACTCGCAGGCTCTCTCCTCCCTTCTGCACTGACTTGACGTAGCCCTTCTCTCAGAATCAAAGCCTTCCCAAGAAGTGCACAGTCACTTGCGTCGGGGCAGGGGCCCTGTCCAGTTTTCTGAGATCCCAGGTGAGTTGCTCCCATGTTCTTTGCTTTCTGAACCGTGATGTGAGCACACACCTCTCACCCTGAGAGCTCACTTGTTTTTGCTCTTTGCTCCCCACTGCATCCTCAGCATGGACCCAGTGTTCGTTGCGTAGCAGGGTCTTCAGAAATACTTGCTTCATGAATGAATGAATGAATGAATGAATGAATGAATGAATGAATGAGGTAATGAATCACTTCCTAGAAAATCTGACTATCGTTTTTCACAAAAGTTGGAGATGAAGGAGGGAACAGTTCAATACAAAGTACCTCTAGTAAAGGGAGAATAGGGCACAGCTACTGCTCTAGGAAAGGCCCTTACAAAGGATATTGGTGCTTGGGAGAGAGATTGCATGCAGTATTTGGTTTCATTTAAGTGGGTAATAGCTGACTGAAAGGGTTAAGGGTGTCCAAGATTAATGTTTTTTACTTTCAGATAATTAACTTTATTATCTGAAGTGAATTAAGACTTCAATGTAAGACCTGAGAATATAACATTCCTGGAAGAGTCCTGGCCAGGTAGCTCAGTTAGTTGGAGCGTCGTGGCCATATACCAAGGTTGTGGGTTCAATCCCTGGTGGGGCACATACAGGAAACAACCAGTGAATGTGTGGCAAGGTGGCGATGTCTTTCTCTCCCTTCCTCTCTCTCTCTAAAAAAATCAATAAATAAAAATGTTAAAAGAAATTCCGGTAAGGAAACAGGGGGAAAACTCCTTAACATTGCATCTTGGCAATGAGTTGTTTGGATAACACCAAAGCGCAAGCAACACAAGCAAGAATAAACAAGTAGGACTACACCAAACTAAACAGCTGCACAGTGTGAGGGTCCAGAACGAGTCCCCCCAAGCTATGCCTCTGTAGTAGGCAAACTGTTTTGAGCTAAAGGCAACTTTAGCTTCAGGGTCAGGAGAACAATCTACTCTCTGCACCCCCTTTAACTGCTTAGAAGAATTTGAATTAGGGGCCTTGCCCATGGAGATTACCAGAGGTAACCTTTTCAACGGACTTATATGGAAAGCAAGCTTTTATTAACTAAACATCTGCTCTTCTCATCATTCTGGAATGACCCTTGGAAGCCCCCAAGGTGTGTCACCTCATTCCTAGCTCAGGACGTCATGTACCTCCATCCCCCTTTCTATCTCGGAGCCTCTCCTACATGTGGGACCGCTGACTCCCGTGGATGCATGGTTCCCAAGAGTTGGTGTGTATTGAATTGGGTTATTTCCTCTTGCTAATCTGTCTCGCATCTATTTGATTATTAGATCAGGCAGAAGAACCTTGAGAAATTTTGTTCCTTTCCCACAATAGCAAAGGAGACATCAATAAAATGAAAATTCAATGTACAGAAAGGGAAAGAATATTTGCACACCGTATAGTTGTAAGAGGTTAGTCCTCCAAATATACATGAAACCCATACAACACAATCGTAAAAAAAAATAATAATCCAATGTTTTAAACGGGCAAAGGACCTAAATAGACATACAAATTGCCAACGGGTACACAAAAGGTGCTCAACACCAGGAAGCATCAGGGAAATGTAAATCACTTCACACCTGTTAGAACGGCTGTCACCAAAAAGACAAGGCAACAAATCTTGGCGGAGAGGTGGGGGAAAGGAAACCCTAAGCACAGTTGGTGGGAATATGAATTGGTACAGCCATTATGGAAAACAGTATGGAAATGCCTCAAAAAGTTAAAAATAGAACTACCATATGATCAGGCAGTCCTGCTTCTGGGTTTATATTAGAAAGAAATGAAGTCACTATCGTGAAGATATATCTGCACCATGCTCACTGCAGCATTATTCACAAGAGCCGAAACATGAATATATTAATGTCTTAAAAATGTAGGTGCTCATGGGCTGCAGTGTCTATGAACTTAGAAATTCCAGAAAGTGACCCAAGTAGCCTTATCATGTTGGCGACTTGGGATCCGGTGATGCTGCCAGAGAACTATGAGTACGTGATACATAAAGCTTTAAGAAACCAGAAGGAAGCAAACATTTACATTTGGACCTTCCCTGCTATGACCCTGCCCCCTCTATTACCCCATCCAGGCCACAAGTCCCCCTGGCTGGTCTTCCTTGCACACAAGACTCCCTCTTCCTTGCACACAAGAGTCCCTCCTCTCTCACTTCCTGGCACAGGCTGTTGCCTGTATCTGAAACTCTCTTCTTCCATTATCTACTAACTCCCTCATCTCCTTCAAGTCTTTGCACAAATGTGACATTCTCCATGAATGTACCACGTTAGCACTGTGTTTAAAATCACAGCTCCAGGCCCTGGCTGGGTAGCTCAGCTGGTTAGAGCATCATCCTGCTATGCCAAGGTTGAGGGTTACATCTCTGGTCAAGGCACATAAAAGAAACAACCAATGAATGCACAAATAAGTGGAACAACAAGTTGATGTTTCTCTCCCCTCCCTTTTCTCTCTCTCTCTCAAATAAATAAATAAATTTTAAAAATAAAAATAAATAAAAGATTTTTTAAAAAATTGCAGCTCCAACCTTCCCCAGTTCCTCGTGCTGCTGATCCCCCATTACACTGTTCTACTTTTTCTAATTTTTTCATAGTATTTATCAATATCCAGCATGCTATAGAATTTACTTATTTCTTATGTCTACTATTTATTGTTGGTTCCCCTGCCTTTCTTCCACTCCCCTCCCTGAACGCAGAGTTCTTTGCTGTTTCATTTTTATCTATCCATCTATCTATCTATTTATTTATTATTGTTTAAAGTATTACAAATAGTAGTACATATGTCTCCTTTTACCCCCATTGACTTCTCCCCAGCCTTCCCCCACCCCACCCCACCCCGACACATACCCACGTGTCTTTGCTGTTTTATTGACTGGTACATGTTAGGCGTTCAATATTTGTTAAATGGTACATGGGAGGCGTCCAATATTTGCTAAATGATTAAATTCATATAGTGTGGAGATTGGAGGAACATCCTTTGGCTGTTTGCTATTATCATTTCCAATGCTTTTTTCCCCCCTTTAGTTAACTTTTTTTTTTTTTAAGTTTTATTGATTTCAGAGAGGAAGGGAGAAGAAGAGAGTGACAGAAACATCAATGATGAGAGAGAATCATTGATCGGCTGCCTCCTGCACACCCCGTACTGAATATCGAGCGCACAACCTGAACATATGCCCTGATCAGGAATGGAATTGTGACCTTCTGGTTCATAGGTCGACACTCAATCACCCAGCCACGCTGGCTGGGCTACTTAGCTATATAATGCCCCTTAAAAATGATAAAACATATAAGAATAAAAATTTCAATGAATGGGTTACTATGTTTGTAAAATATGATGAAAAAAATTTAATGTCTATTCCCCAGGAAACTGATTCAAAACTGACCACTTATTTTGATAAGTAGACCTAGTCTCAAAGCAACTTCATTATGAGGCAATTATCAGCCACCTCTTTAATACATTTTGCACAGGAAATTCAAATTATGTATACTCTCTTTTCGTTGGGAGAAATAGACAGGTATTATCATCTCATTTTTACTGTCAGGGAAAGTGATTTGCTTATCTAACTAAGCTCATCCTCCTTGTCCAGGGACAGAATCCAGAGTCCTGACTTTTTACAACTCAGATGGAAAAACACAGAGCAAAGAATGCTTGCAGGGACTGGCTTATGTGAACTAGGGAGAAAACTAGGTATATCATCTGGTTCCTCAGTAATTCCTATACTCCCTAAAACAACCAAATAATTAATAAAGAGTGGAAAGACAAATTATTTCACCCAGTTTTGAGCATAGGGGGAAATGTGGAATGAAGGAATTATAGCTGGGATTGAGAAGTTGTCTTGGCATCCTCTAGGGTAAATTAGAAAGGTCCTTAGTGGCTGGTGCTGTTCTTGCCTCGTTCCCTCCAGGCTGGCACACAGAAGTTACTGTGTGCTGGGGATGAATCACTGTGTGGCTGGGGACTAATTATGAAAACATGACCTCTTCTCTGAAGAGGGAACCTGGCAATCAATTTACATGAATGGATCATCGGCAATAAATGACTAACCTATGGGTGTTGAAAAGGAGTTACCCACAGGCATGGCCTTTGTCTCTTAAGAAAATGCTGTAAATCTTAAGACTTTGAGTCATGAGGCCACATAGGCAGAAGTGGCACCACTGCTCTTAGTGGATTAGCTGCTGATAAATAAGAAAAAGGGATAGCCAATGGGTTGTTATGACGATGACAGGTGAGTCACCCCTTATCTTTCTCTCTGGTAATCTTTGGTGATTTCAGGAATAGATAAAGCTCATGCTCTTATTCACTTACTCCTGAGCTCACATACACCTTGCACATAATATGATCAGACATCTTTTTGCTTTCACTTCCTTACTTGCATATCCCCATGTATCCTTGGGTGCCAAATTCATGCCCCTTAAAGCTAACAGGATTTTTGCTGTGATCAGGGTGTGCATGGGAATTTAAATTTGTACCCATGCAATAAATGGCTCATTAGTACCCAACCCAAAGTCTATATAAACTCTTCCAAGGTAAGTGTAAAAAGCAATCTAATAAAAAGGATAAAAATATTGTCAAGTAACTTTTATGTATGAACCACTGTGCTATTTAAAATAAGAGACCAGACCCAGCTGGTGTGGCTCAGTGGTTGAGAGTCAACCTATGAACCAGGATATCAGAGTCCGATTCCTGGTCAGGGCACATACCCAGGTTGTGGGTTTAGTCCCTAGTGTGGAGCATGTAGGAGGCAGCCGATCAATGATTCTCTCTCATCATTGATGTTTCTATTTCTCCTTTTCCCTTCCTCTCTGAAACACACACACATACACACATATATATATATATATTTAAAAAATAAAATAGAATAAGGGACCAGTGCAGTATTAGCCCTCAAGCAACAGGATGGCTGATTTCTACTACTACAGAGAATTTCTACTAATACATAGATTTGGGGACCCTGATAAAAATCCAGAACTATAGGAGAGGCATCTCTCCAGGGCTGGGAAGAGGAAGTTTGAGGGATCTGGTGGCAATGCCAGAAGGCAGATCTGGATGAGTGGAACTTGGGCTAGAGTGAGCCAGGAGCAAGTAGGAGATGAAAATAAGAGCATAGAAAGGGTTTTCAAGGATGATTAAAAAAAGAAAAAGAAAAAAATTGGGAGAGAAGAGCCAAGTTTTGTTTTTTTTTGGCAAGGCAAATATTTTTACTTCTGCAGAAGAGTATGTACCAACACAGAGTCTGGCAGCACAAACACTGAGTGGGTGGTCTGCTTGGGCTTTTATTCTGACACATGTGATCTGCCCTTCACTCTTGATTGGTCACAGAGTTTAGGCTCACACACTTATGAGACTGGCTAATTTGAAGGAAGGGGTTGACCTTTGCCATTTCAAAATGGCAGCCCATAGGGGAGCTGCAAGTCATGCAAGCCAAAATGGTGGCTGCCTACACTCCATGCTTTGACAGAAAAGATTATTTGTTTATTCTCACAGTTCCCCTCTTTTCTTATTTAACTCTCTTCTTCAAACTTGGTTAATATTCATTGACTTTCATTCTCTGCAGTGTCTAGGAGAAGATTATTTTGCTGCTTGGTCAATGCAGTTTCAGTTAACCTTTGGATAAGACCTTTTATACATGAGATGATATAATATTCACTACTGTCATTCCCTTCCATTCTCCGAACCATTGCTAAATCGTAGAAAGGATCCTCAATTCCAAGATTCTCAGCTGACTCATTAGCTAAAGTTGTTAATCCTTGTTGGGCCTTAGTGATGGTTTTGTCTGGAGCTGTGTTGTTAGGGATGAATGTATAACACTGGTCCCTAACATTACAAAACTCCTCCTTTTCTGCCAGAATCATATCCAAGGCCTATCTATTCTCCCACGTAATCCTCTGCTGGCATCTAGCTGTTCACTATCCCTTTAACTATGTCTCAAGTATAGTTAACAAGCCTTTGCTGGTTCTAGTAAATATTATTAATCCAACCACATTCCTGTTTACAGTGGACTACCAGAACAGGACAGATTCAAACCCTGTGGCAATCTGATTTCTAGCCTTAAACTCCTTGGCACTTCTCCTGGGACCCCAGTGGAATCTGTGTACATATGGGGATCAAAGGAGCCCCCCCGGACTCTCTCTCCTCTTCCTAGTCTGTCTGACCATTGAAAAAGGTTTGCGATATGCCAATGTGAAAGAGATAGCCAATTGTATCTGAGCACAAGTTCTACTCCATTTGCTGGGCAAGACTCAAGTAAGGGCTCCCCATAACACCACCAGACATCAGCATGGGGTATAGGCAGTGCAGCATGATTGGCTTCTGAGGATACTGGGCCATTTACACTTCCAGATAAATGTCTCATAAACTCGGAGCACTGTTCCTCCCTTGAGAGGCAGGAGGTATAGTTTACGTCACAGGACGGGGCTGGATCGTTCTGGGGAATCGCTGCTCTTTGCCTCTGTTGGACGGGAACAATAGGGAGAAAGTCTTACAGGAAGCGTTTCCCCAAGCGGTTTCCTCCTGATACAGGGCAAGCGCACATTCCATCCCATCACTGTCTGAGGTCCACCTGAATGGGAATGGGACCACTTGGGCCTCTAGCCTTCCTGCCATGCAAGCGTAACAGTCAATTTTATTTAGGGCACATAGAGAATATTTAATCCATTCCACCCAGGCATTGGTTCCCTTCTATCCTACTTCTGTTTGCATGGTGGTGTCAGTGGCCTAGTGGATCTTGTCCTGTGACAGCTAGTCCTAAATCTAGTCCTAGCCAATCTTTTGGCCTAAAGGCCAAAATATCCAAGTCATTCAAGTTATCTATGATCAATAACTTAACTGGGTAAGCAGGATCCGGATTGTACACATTTCCCAAGCCCACATTGTAAGCCCCTGCAATGTGCCGTAGCCCTAAGGCAAATAGACAGCTTACAGTTTCTTTAATGTTACTTTCAAGGGGCTATGTCCTGGTATGGCCGTCCAAGTTGAGGTGTCTCCACCGGAGAAGCTGGTGGTCCGCCCTTAACCTGTGTGATGGGTCCAGCCTCATTCTGTAGTCTGAACAGCAGTCTCCATGGTAAGCTGGACAAGGTAGAGTCCTTCCCAGGAGGGTTCCAACTTGTTTCTGTCCAAGTCTTGTTAAGACGAATGTAGTCTCCCAATGGACGGTAATGAACCAGAAACTCAAGAGGAGGGCTTTGAGCCATGAGGCCTTCTAGCCCGAGAGACGTTAAAGTAGAAGAGACACCCAGTATATAGTTCTTAAGAAATTGATCCCTAGTCTCCATTGTAGGAAGATCTTGAGGCATTCCAGAGCCTAATGTAATCATCGAAGGCCAATTCTAGGTCAGGAAAAAAAGTTTAACTCCATTTGTCCTTGAGTATGGTCAGCAAATGACACTAACTGGACTTCTGCTATCTGTCTCCCTGAGTACTTTGATATAAGCTATTTGCCTTCTGGTTAGGGAGGAAAAATGCAAATCATTTATGCTTAAATGTCCTCGGCTTATGGAAGATGGGATTTACTAGGTAGCTCCAAATTCCCTTTAACCATCTCAGTTTCCCTATTCTACTTGCCCTGGCTTACTGGAATATGTCATTTATATAACTTACACACATTACCCTTCCTCAAAAGCCTTACAACTTTCAGAACCCACTTTTTCCTTCAAAATGACACCAGGAGAGCCAGTTTTTAAGCTGGAAAATAGAATTGTGAACCTGGAAGTAGAGATGAGAAACTATCCAGAAGCTAGCACAACAAGGCCAAATAAAGAAAGAACATCTCACAAAAGATGAAGCTCTTATGAGATATAAACAAAAGTAGTATATTGATGGTAAATCATACAGACAGCAGAATATAAGAATGGCCAGAAAAGGGGAAACAAACAGATCTTTCCAGTTTCCACATTTGGATGCTCGGGAACTGATGGCAAGCTTAGCAATTCTGTGTCCACAGACTGTCGACACTTCCAGGTGACAAGTGAGAAGTTGAGTCAGGCATTAGGACATTTGGCCTATTTGATGCCAACACTGGATTCGAAACATGTGGAACATGTGGCTGGCAGACAAGGGATTGATGCTGGGTGTCATGGGGACACAATTTATACTTTGAAGACAGAGCAATTTCCAAATCCAGAACAAAATGACTGGGCCTGTCTGCCATTTCTATTTTGTTATGTGCACATATGCTCTTCATTTCAGAGGTGTTTTAGTGGGGGTCCTAACATATGCCTCAACAATTTCACAAAACCCACCCCTTCCAGTTCATCAAATGAACAGGTGCAGCAAAACCTGGTCAACAAATGTAATGGGGTCGATGGCAGTGACATGCCAAATGCTGGTTTGCAAGGTTCCCTGCCATACTGCATACCTCAGGGGTGCAGTGGAGGCCATAACCTGCTTAGGAAGGGACCTTGCCTTGTTCTTGGATAGGGAAGCAGCAGCACCAAGGAGTAAAAGGTCTCCCTGATGCGACAGCAGGTGGAAAGGCCCTTCTTCAGCCCAGCCTCAGCCCTTTCTTGTCTGTCCTTCAAGCCTGACCACAGGCTTGCCTTCTGCATTAGCTACCACCTAAACCCACATTCCAATTACAGCCACTTCTCTATGCCCACAGAGCTCTGGCATACCCGAATGACCTGTAATAGCTTCTGCCAGTCCTATTGATTGAGCCCAGATCTAGGGTGCATGTGCATTCAACCACTGTGCAAACTGCCTCTTTGAGGAAACACAAAATGAGGGAAAGGGATAGAGTGTATTAGTTTGTTAGTGCTGCTGTAACAAAGTACCACCAAATAGGTGGTTTAAAGAACAGAAATGTATTTTCTCCCAGTTCTGGAGAAAATATTGGCAGAGTCGGTTTATTTCAGAGGCCTTTCTCCTTGGCTTGCAGATGGCTGTCTTCTCCCTGTATCCTCATGTGGTCTTCCCTCTGTACATGTCTTTGTCCACATTTCCTCTCCCTATAAGACTACTAGTAATACTGAATTAAGACCCGCTCTAATGACCTAATTTTAATTTAATTACCTCTTTAAAGACCTTGTCTTCACATACAGTCACATTCTGAGATACTGAGTATTAGGACTTCAACACATCAATTTTGGAGTGGCACAATTCAGCCCATACAGGGAGAGAATGGAAAGTGGGAGGGAGAGGAAGTTGTTATTTTAGCAAGTGTGCTCAGGGACATTTCTCCAAGGAGGTGATATTGGAGTTGAGAGCTCAACAATGAGAAGGGCACCGCCATGTGAAGATCTCAGGAAAGAGAGGAAAGCTAGAACAACACTGAGAATGACAACAGAGACAAGTGACAGAATAGACATCGACTGGACATTTCTCCTGCCCACTTGTCTGAGAATTCCCTCCATGCCATCCTCACAGGGGTGGCTCCTGTCAGCCATGTTGGCACTTTGCAACCTTGCACCCCAGCTGGAGTTGATAAAATCAGGAGGGAGCTCTTGAAACAACCTGGCCATTTTTTAAAAATATCTATCTTATTGATTTTTTTACAGAGAGGAAGGGAGAGGGATAGAGTAAGAAACATTGATGAGAGAGAAACATCGATCATCTGTCTCCTGCACACTTCCCACTGGGGATGTGCCCACAAGTAAGGTACATGCCCTTGACCGGAATCAAACCTGGGACCCTTGAGTCCGCAGACGCTCTATCCACTGAGCCAAACTAGTCAGGGCCAAGCTGGCCATTTGGATTCTTTCACCTGGGAGCTTGGATTTGGGCCCCAGAGATACCATCAGTCAATCGGTATATGTGGCTGTGCCTGCACCAGGAAATGAGAACCACAGGAAATGCTCTGCCCCACCAGAAGAGCAGAGAATGATAGTTGGCAGAGACAAATCAAGAATCTGCACAATAGATGGAAGAACATACCATGTTCATGGATTGGTAGAATCAATATCATTAAAATGTCAATACTACCCAAAACAATCTATAAATTCAATGCAATCCCCATTAAAATACCAACGGCATATTTTACAGATCTAGAACGAACTCTCCAAAAATTCATCTGGAATAAAAAAAGACCCCAAATAGCTGCAGCGATCCTGAGAAAGAAGAACAAAGTAGGAAGGATATCAATACCAGATATCAAGCTGTATTATAAAGCCACTGTTCTCAAAACTGCTTGGTACTGGCACAAGAACAGACATATAGATCAATGGAATAGAATAGAGAACCCAGAAATTGACCCGAACCAATATGCTCAATTAATATTTGACAAAGGAGGCAAGAACATACAATAGAATCAAGACAGTCTCTTCAATAAATGGTGCTGGGAAAATTGGACAGATATATGCAAAAAAATGAAACTAGACCACCAACTCACACCATACACAAAAATAAACTCAAAATGGATAAAGAATTTAAACATAAAACGGGAAACCATAAAAATACTAGAGGAATACAAAGGCAACAAAAGCTCAGACATATGCCAAAGCGGTTTCTTCACCAATACAGCCCCTAGGGCATTGGAAACTAAAGAGAAAATAAACAAATGGGATTTTATCAAAATAAAAAGCTTCTGCACAGCAAAAGAAACCATCAACAAAACAACAAGAAAACCCACTACATGGGAGAACATATTTGCCAATGTTATCACTGATTAAGGTTTAATCTCCAACATTTATAGGAAACTCATACAAGTTAACAAAAAGAAGACAAACAATCCAATCAAAAAATGGGCAAAGGACCTAAATAGACACTTTTCAAAAGAGGATATTCAGAAAGCCAAGAGACATATGAAAACATGCTCAAAGTCACTAATCATCCAAGAGATGCAAATCAAAACAACAATGAGGTACTATCTCACACCTGTCAGAATGGCTATCATCAACAAATCAACAAATGACAAGTGCTGGAGAGGATGCGAAAAAAAAGGAACACTCGTGCACTGCTGGTGGGAATGCAAACTGGTGCAGCCACTGTGGAAAACAGTATGGAGTTTCCTCAAAAAATTAAAAATAGATCTCCCTTTTGACCCTGTGATCCCACTTCTGGGAATATATCCTAAGAAACCAGAAACACCAATCAGAAAGGACACATGCATCCCTATGTTCATAGCAGCACAATTTACCATAGCTAAAATTTGGAAACAGCCTAAGTGCCCATCAGCAGATGAATGGATTAGAAAACTGTGGTACATCTACACAATGGAATACTATGCTGCTGTAAAAAGGAAGGAGTTCTTAGCATTTGCAGGTGTATGGATGGAGTTGGAGAACATAATGCTAAGTGAAATAAGCCAGTCAATGAAAGAAAAATACCACATGTCCTCACTCATCTATGGATAATAGTAACCATTATAAACTGGTGAACAAAAATAGATACAGAGGCAGAGCAGCATCAAACAGACTGTCAAATTACAGCAACAAGGACAGGGACGTTGGGGGGGGGTAACAGATCAGCCAAGGGACTTTTATGCATGCATTTAAGCATAACCAATGGACACAAAACACTGCGGGGTAGGGGAGGCGGGCGGAAGGGCAGGGAGAAAAAGAGATATATGTACTAATCTTTGTAAAACTTTATGTAATAATTAAAAAATGAAAAAAAAAAGAATCTGCACAAGAAGAGGGGAAAAAAACATCTGCATGGAGAGGAAGATGAGACACACAGAGTTCTGAAGTTCTTTCTATCCGTTTCCAGGCCCTTGCAGGGACCTAGTCTCATTTCTGCATTTGGGTTTTATAGGTCATTTTTGCCCCACCCACTCCTGCCCTTTTCCGTTGGGGCTTGCTGAAGCTGGTCACTTGCCAGCAGAAAACCCCAACACAGCCCTCAAAAGACCTCAGTGAAAACCATGTGACTTGTGGGAGGCTGGATCCTCTGCGTGTGTTGCTCCAGACTTGAGCCAGACAGAGCTGTCTTTCAGTGTTGTTGCCATCGCTACTGCTCTTTGACTCATGCTCCAGAATTTCCCCCGCTGACTCCCACACTGCCACCCATGGCTCAGGGGCCCTAGAGGACACCCTGCTCTCGGGAAGGCTTAATGGGAACTGCACTGGGCTGGGCCGTCCCTGCCTAGCTGCCTGTCCACTGTTGGCTCAGGCTCAGATCCACAATATTCTGGTCTTCACCCCTAACAAACCCTCCTGAGTCTGGCCTGCACTTCGCTGCATTCTCCAAGGACTGTCATTCTGCTTACCACTCCCTCAGCAGATTCTGTCTTCTTCTTTTCTCTTCCCTAAAATCATATTCTCCACTCCCCAAACACACAGGCTTACTGTATATGGATTTCCCCCAGCGTTTTACTAAAAGTGGAACAGTCAAAAATATTCTCAGGGTACGTCTTCTCCAACCGGCCTGTTAGGTTAGGACAAGCAGAGAGGAGCTAGCTGGGAAGCCGTCTGCCACCAGGTATTGATAAGCATCTCTTGCCTCCGCCTTGATGGAGCCCGGGTTCTCTCAATGCAAATAGAGCTCTGCCTCCAGTGCGGTGGCAGGGTGGGGCAGAGCAGGACTGACAGGTTCCTGCTCAGAGATCCTTCCAGATCTGTACATCGGGAACGTGCTGTGCGGATTTTCAGTGCATCTGGTACTTAGCAACTATAAACGTTTGGGGGATGTGGTTTATGCAGAAAGTAGGAGAACCTAGAGAGTGATTTTCTCTTTGCACTTTTGAAGGGCAGGCCAGGTGCTCTGAATCTACAAAGGCAGAACTGAAGTCATAGACCTTATAGAGAAGCTAAGAGGCATATTGCTATGCGTGGATGTTTTTGGACAAGCTGTGAACTCTGTTACCCACAAAAGCACGTTCTAAATCACACTCAGAAAATGTGGCAGCAGAGTGATAGGTATTTTTCAGGAGCGGCTGATGCTTTCTCTTCCAACTTGTAAGTCAAAGCTCTCCAAGTCCCTTGTTATTGATATTCTGCACTGACCCTCAGACCTCATGCCCATCGTCCCATCAGGACTAAAGGTCAAGAGACTTACCATCAAATAGCGAGCTTCTGGTTTTTTGTTCTACATCTAACACAGAATCGGCGGGGTTGGAATGGGGTCAGGAGAAGTGCAGTGCACATTTCTAGAGATGAGAATGAGCATTATGACATTTAAGTTAATAAAAGCCCTTGCGGGGAGATGGTGGGGAGAAAAAATCAGAGCTGAGTAATTGATTCTTGGTGATGTACTAGTAGATCAGGAGAAAATTTACCTGCTACTGTGATAGCATTCCAGAAGATAAACTATTATTTAGTGTTTAGAATCTACCCCATGCTAGAAGCGGAGGATATAAAAGTAAGTAAGACACGTTCTCTGCCTTCAAGGAACCTTCACCTATTGAGTCAGACGAATATGCTACAATGTGATAGCTGCTGGCGCAGAGGGCTGTGGCACGAGCTATGGGAGGACAGAGGAAGGAACAATGCATTCTTCCTGGGAGTGGGGAGAGTCGAGCAGGGCAGTGGAAGCAACAGGGCATGCAAGAGTACAGGTTGAGATGGAAATGCGGATCTGAACTCAGGAGAGACTCAGACCGGAGCTATGATTACAGAGAGTGTCACTGAAGCCTGGAAAGTGAATGTCATCTCCCAGAATGGACAGAGACAGGGACAGGTGAGGACAGAACTCTAGGAGCACCACTCTCTCAGCAGTGTAAGGAGAGAGAAAAAGCACTGTCCGATAAGGAAAGAACATTAGCAGGTGGAGGTAGTCAGGGTGTTAGACACTGTGGGGAAGTTGAGGATTCAGTAATGGGGAGATCCTTGTTGCCAGTATTGAGGGAGCATTTTCAGTGGGTGTCAGTAGGAACCAGCTTACACAGTTTTGAGGCTGCAAAGAAGGTGAAGAATCTAAAACTATTCTTTCAAGATGTTTAGAGGCGGGATAAAGGGGGCGGGGGGACCAGAGAATGCTGGGAGGAAGGATCTAGTGAACAGGAAGAGATTAAAGTTGGAGGGAGGAAGCCACTAATATACAAGGAAGCAAGAGGGATGAATTAAGAACAAGGAAGATTTCTTCTTCAGAAAAATAAGCAGTTATCATTGAGTGTAATTTTACATCTAATTGGTGTGGTTCTTATCACTAGTTCAAAGCTCTCTCCCTTTTTCCCCCACCCAAACCCCCACATTCATCCTGCTTGGCAACCATCAGCTTGCTCTCTGTATCTGTGGTTCTATTTCTGTTTATTCATTTGTTTTATATGTATGTTGACATAAAAACATTCAAACCTGTAAAAAATTTTTGTGAGTTTCTTTGAGCCAAACTGTCAATGGATTGGGATAGTGCTCCCGAGAATGGTGGTTTTTTTCATCTATTTTTATACATTGCAATCAAAAGAGGGATATAGGTGGTTTACATGAAATCCATTGGTGATAGATTAGATAGCCAGGAGAAAGCAACACAGAGAAACCTCTGGGAGTGGATAAAAAGTAAAATAATAGACACATACTTAGGTGGGTGCAGGATAGCCAACAGTCAACAATTAACAATGAAGGAATTTGTGGTATCTGTCCTGGCACCCAGGCACATTAGGCTGTGCCCCAAGGGGTCCGGAAAAAGGGACCTTACAGGTTACCCTGACATTTCAAGGATATGTTGTCATAGATGCAAAAAGACAGATAGGCTCGGTTAAGGTAAAAGTTGACCTTGTCAGTGAAGATACTGGCCTAGGACGTAACTACCCACCATAAGTGCTTTTAGATAAAGTTTAATTTCAGACCATCCTTTGTGATTGTTTTAGGTCTCTGAGTTTGCAAGACTGCCATGCAGGCCTTCCCTGAGCTTGTCAGGTTAGCATGTGGCCCCTTTCACACACACACACACACACACACACACACACACACACACACACACACTGGTGACCTGGTGCACAAAATTCGTGCACATTAAAAGGGAATTAATTAGCCCTGACTGGTTTGGCTCAGTGGATAGAGCGTCAGCCTACGGACTGAAAGGTCCCAGGTTCGATTCCAGTCAAGGGCATGTACCTTGGTTGTGGGCACATCCCCAGTAGGGGGTGTGCAGGAGGCAGCTGATTGATGTTTCTCTCTCATCGATGCTTCTCACTCTCTATCCCTCTTCCTTCTTCTCTGTAAAAAAATAAATAAAATATATATTTTTTAAAAGGGAATTAATTAGAAGAAATATTTTAATATTGTTATTTGCCCTTTCTCTATAATAGAAGTGTCAGAGATGAAAGAAAATTAGTAAAATGTATATGAAAATCTTCCTCCTGTCAGAGTCTGGGGTGCTTCACAGGAACCAGAGTCAAGTCCCCAGCCACCCACATGTGCCTTGAAATTGCACAAGACCCAGACCCAGCCAGCCCCACCCCCACTGGACTAGATCCAGACCCAGCCAGCCCCACCCCCATCAAGCCCCACCTGGTGGGGAGCATGGCCTCAGGTCACCTGGCCCAATGCCAGGGTGGGGGGCACAGCCTGAGGTCCCCCAGCCTGGGCCAGGAAGTTCACCTTGAAGTCTCCTGGCCTGGGCCTGAGGTCCCCCGTCAAGCCCCATGGGGGGGGGGTGCAGCCTCAGGTCCCCTGGCCTGGTGCTGGGGCAGGGGTGTGGCCTGAGGTCCCCCAGCCTGGTGCAGGGGTGGGGGGTTGTGGCTTGAGGTCCACCATCAAGCTCTGCCAGATGGAGGGTACAGCCTGAGGTGCCCTGTCAAGCTCCACCAGGCGGAGGGCGCAGCCTCAGGTCCCCTGCTGGGCCCAGCACCATGCAGCCTCAGGTCCCTGCTAGTTGCTTGTTAAGGCTCATTACGGGAACTCAGCCTCCGCTGTGGGTGCAGCCATCTTGACCATTACTGTGTGATGGTCAATTTGCATATTCCCTCTTTATTAGATAAGATTATATATATATATATATATATATATATATATATATATATATATATATATATATATATATATATATATATATATATATATTTTAGATTCCACATATAAATGAAATCACATGGTAATTCATTTTTCTCTGTCTTATTTCACTTATTTCACTCTCTAGGACCATCCATGTTGTCATAAATGGGAAGATTTCATTCTTATGTATTACTGAGTAATAATCCATTATATCTCACATCTTCACTATCTGTTCATCTACTAATGGACACCTGGATTACTTCCATATCTTGACTATCTAAACTAATAAAAGCAAAATATTAAAATTAACCGTTTCTCCGAGACAGGGTAAGCCACGCCCACCAGCCAATCAGAGCGGCTGTATGCAAATGAGCCCAGCCAACATGGCGGCCGCCACTCACGGACCTGAGTAAACAGCCCTTTCCATTGCGGCAGCAGCGAAAGTGAAGCTGAGCCCCTCAGCTCAGCTCCGATTAAACTGCCTCTAGCGAAACACAGCTTTTTGAAACATTGTAACAATCATAGAATTCTCCGGAGCTGAAGGAAAGAGCAGCTCCGGCCTCACCAGTAAAAGTAACAATTGTTTCATTATAGACGCTGCGAGGTGAGGCAGAGGAGGCTTCGTTAGTAGTTAGAAGGCCACCTTAAAGGAACAGTGTATCAATTACCCCAGGCCTTCAAGGAACAGTATCAATTATAGGAGAAAAAACTCCAGAACCTGTGTCCAGCTGGCCTTGCTGGGACGTTGGGTCAATGGGAGCTGTGGGCAGCCTTAAAGCC
>PVJC01012816.1:0-38729 GCA_004026665.1 Murina feae
TTCCTTTTATTTGGGATTCTCTGTGCTTCCTGGACTTGGAAGTCTATTTCTTTCACCAGGTGGGGGAAGTTTTCTGTCATTATTTCTTCAAATAGGTTTTCAATATCTTGCTCTTTCTTTTCTTCTGGCACCCCTATAATTCTGATGTTGGTACACTTGAAGTTGTCCCAGAGACTCCTTACACTATCTTCATATTTTTTGATCCTTTTTCTTTTTTCTTTTGGCGTTTCCGGCTGGGTGGGTTTTGCTTCTTCATATTTCATATCTTTTACTTGATTCTTGCGATCCTCTTGTCTGCTGTTGGATCTCTGTATGTTATTCTTTATTTCAGTCAGTGCATGCTTAATTTCTAGCTGGTCCTTTTTCATATGCTCGAGGGTCTCACTAAATTTATCGGAAGTCTCTAGAAAATTCTTGAAAAACCTAATAACCGTGGTTTTGAACTCTATATCCTGTCATTTTCTGTCCTCCATTTCTGTCATTTGTGACCTGTTTCTTTGTCTTCGCATTTTGGCTGCTTCCCTTCTGAGTTAGGTGATCACTGAGAGGAATTAACCTCTAAGCCACTTGGTTATGAGAGTCAGCTGTGTCTATAGTGGGAGAACTTCTGTGCTGGAGACACCCTTATGGGGCAAGGGTTGTTTCAGTGGGGCTTTTGTGCTCACTGTGTCTGCCCCGAGTGTGTTCCTTGTGGATCTGAGTTTTATTTAGGATAGTCCCACTCTGGCCACTGGGTGAGGCTGGCTCTTATATCTTTAAGGCGGTGTTGATTTAGCCTTTGCCTTAGGCTACTCAGCCTTTAATATGCAAAAGTCTCTGACGCAGCTTGGGAAGGGCGGGGCCTCGGTGAGTCTGCAGGGTGGAGCAAATAGCTATGGCCGCTTCTCAGCCCTACGCTAACAGACACTGGGTCTCTGTGTCCCACGGTAATTGCTGCAAGCAACGCTGAGAGAAACCCGCTTTGGATTTCTTCCCAGTGCCAGTCAGTTCCCCTTCTCCGGGTGTGCGTCAGGGTCCTCAGAAACTCTCCTGGGACTGGAGTTCAGAGCCGCCGGGAGCTTGTGGCTCTCTCCGGTTTGAAAAAGAACCGCGTCCTTTGGCGCCAACCCTCTCCCCGAGCCCCGTGCGTGCGCCTCCGTATCTCTGTACTTTGCTTCCGCTACTCCTCTGAATCTCAGACTCTTTCTAGTTGTAGAATTTTCACTCAGCCAGCCTTCCTGTGGGTGTGAGTGGTGTCCGTGTTTTCTTTTTGTGGTTATTCTGACATAGTTGTGCACAGCTGCATTTATGGTGTTTACCTTATGTCACCATCTTGCTGTCTCTCTATATATTTTTGAAAAGCTACAAATATTTGGTTTACAAACACTGAAGTAAAACCGAACATTATTGTTATATGTCACTTTGGGATCTACTTTTCTGATCTGCTAGACTACTTGAGGTATCTTGAGATACATATTCAATAAGGATTGGAATACATAAACTTTTTGCAAGATTGATCTCTTATTTAAAAACCCTTTGCTGTGAAGAAGAAAAAAAGATGCAAAAACTAAAAATACAACTTAAAACCCTCTCCTTGCTCAGTGGTAACCATTATCCTGACGCTTTATGGCAACCATTTCTCACTTCTTGATCACGGGCATTTTGTATTGCTCCAAAAGCCTTTTGCCACACCAGAGTCTGTCCTTCCTTTCTGAGGTACACGATCAGACTGCATGGCCCAGTCTTCTTATACTCAGGAGTGGCCAAGTGGCAGGTTCCTGTCAGTATGTGCATGCCATTTCCAGGGTAGGCCTGAGAACATCCAGCGTGCTTCCTAGCCGACCACCTCTTGCCTTCCCTCCAGTTGCAACCTGAAATGACTCCTTCCCAACTCTGCAGATGATAACAGTATCCTAGCGGATTGAGTGAGGCGAATGTGATAACCACTACACTACGGAAACGCCGTCCTAGTGGATTGTGGAACTCTGTGGGTCCCAGGGTGACTTCATGAACAGCTGCACCACTAGCTGAGGCTGCTCACCTAGACCTGAGAAATAAACCTGCTCTTTGTTCTTTAAAGCCATTGTATTGTATTGTATTGTTGGGTCTTTTGTGAATAGTAGTTCAGCTTTTTATCCTAATTCATACACTTTTAAACTAGATTCAGAATTGAGTTCATCTGACTTGAGTTTTCTTTTTTTTTTTTTTGCCAACATTTTAAATACATATTTTTATTGATTTCAGAGAGGAAGGGAGCTAGAGACATCAATGATGAGAGAGAATCATTGATTGGCTGCTTCCTGCACACTCCCTACTAGGGATGGAGCCTGCAACCCCGGCATATGCCCTTGACCGGAATCAAACCTGGGACCCTTCAGTCCGCAGGCTAATGCTCTCTCCACGGAGCCAAACCAGCTAGGGCTTGCCAACACTTTTATTTACTCTTTTTAATTTATAGCCACCTTAGTGGATGTGAAGTGGTACATTGTTGTGGTTTCGATTTGCATTTCTCCAATGACTAATGATGTTAAGCATCTTTTCATATGCTTACTAGTCATCTATATATTATCTTTTGAGAAATGCCTATTTAAGACCTTTGCCCATTAAAACACATGATTTGAAAATATTTTCTCCCATTCTGCAAGTTCTCACTTTTAAAAATCATATTCTTTGAAGCACAAAAGCTTTATATTTTCTTGAGGTTTATCTATATTTTTCTTTTGTTGTGCATTTTCATTGGTGTCATATCTAAGAATCCACTGTAAAACCCAAGATCATGAAATTTATTCCTGTGTTTTCCTCTGTGTTTTATAGTTTTAGCTTTTATATTTAGAGTGTTGATCCATTTGAGTTATCTATACAGTGTAAGGTAGGGATCCAACTTCATTCTTTTGTGTGTGAATATCCAGCTGTCCTAGCACCTTTACTGATGAGACTATTGTTCTCCAATGAATGACTTGAGTTTTCATTGGCATTTTATTGTTCAGTAATCCTACTGAAAGTCTTTGTTAAATACTGGAGGAGGATTTTTCAGGGTGATTTGGGGCCGACCTGGTGCTGTACATATAATTAAGAACATATTTATTAGAATACACCTGTGTTTTTTCTAAGATCGAGTAATGTTTCCTAGCATACATTTATCCAGGTTCTTTTTTATTTAACTTGAGAGAGCTTAGAGGTGAATTTGGTGTTTTCTAGTAAAATAAAAATATTTTTACAGACATTGCAAATTAGGAGTTTGAGGCCTCTAGAGGTAGATATTTGTCAAAATGCGATTCATTTATGTGAAATGTTTATTTCCATCATCTCATGGAAATCTTTGCAATTTTAAGGACAGATAACAAAGTGACAAAATAGATCTATTTTGGCTATATTCATTCTAGATGAGAGAACATGGATAAATGATTTATATTTTTATTTCTATCCCATAAACATAGAATTCTTATTCTCAATCACAGCAAACCCTGCCAAGTGTTGATTTCAGTTCGCTCTGCCCTGCTTCAGGGCTGCCTTCTCTCTCCATTGGATTTGCAGTAGTTTCCTTATTGCTGTTTGCCTTCATTTTGTTGCGTTTGGTCTTGCCTTTGTGAGAATTAGCTCTGCTCTTGTACTTGCTCTCTTCACAATTTATCTTTGGAAACATCCCATGTACTCCTACAAGGCCTTCGCCTGCCCTTTTTAGTCTTGTCCCTCTACTTTCCTTTTTGCCACGTTCAGATTTGACGGTAACTTCCAAACCCGTGACGTTTCCCAACTTCCTACCCACACTTTTCACTTTCACTCATAGCTGAGTGGTGAAAACAGCCTTTTACCAGGTTCTGCTCAAATACTTAATCATCAGCTTGTGGCTCAGTTTAGAGAACTTAGAAGTGTTTTGGGTACTTTAACTGTTGCTCTGCTCCCAACCCCTCCCCCCGAGCTCCCAGTAAACTTCCTGCGGGCACAGCTCAGTCCGGTTCCCAGGGACCCTGATCTGCTGCAGTTGGTGCAGGGAGCAGTGTGAGAAAGCAGACATGGTGTTCTGGAGGTTGGGCCTTCAGGTAGGCCAGCCCGGTGACGTCATAGATGTAGTACCACGTGGGAATGCCAAGGGTTGAAGCGCAGCTAAAACGGTCACTGGGGGTGCTGGTTCTGTACCAGTGACTGCTATTGCCCTGGCTGCTGGGACACCATGGAACTGGGGGCTGTGGCTGGGAATAATACATCCTTTGGGAAGAGACAGGCTGAGGGTGATGACCACAGGACTTCCCTGGTGGCTACAAGCAGACCACCTGCAGCCACAAGCCAGGGCTTAGTCTGAAGACGCGAGGAGCTGGGAGCTCCGAGAAGGTTGGATTCTCACTCAGCCCTGGCAGGGTGCTGCCTCAAGGTCAGGCCGTGGTCAGGAAGAGGGGCCAGGCCCCGAGATGTGCATTGAAATCTTGCGTCTCTGGCACCTGCACAAGTGGCTACTCCTCTGTTAAAGGCCAGTGTTCCATCCCCGCACACAACAGGCTTGTCCTGAAGAAGAAGTCCTGCTCCCCAGGAACCACCTCCTCTCCTGGCCATTGAGTCATCAGACCCCGGCAAGAGGTACCGGGCCTGCTAAGGGATGTGTGGGTGTGCGGGTGAGAACGAGTGATCTGAACAGGGAGCATTTAAAGCATTGTCATTAGTAATGGGATTAGCTACCAAGGAGCAGCAGCAGTCTAAGGATTATGGCGCTAGCGGGCATGGAGCAGCTGCTTGAGGAGAGTGCCGAAGGACGGAGCAAAGTGAGAAAGCCTCGGCCCGGTGACAACCCCAGCCTGTCACCTGCTGCCCCAGGACAGCCACTGTGGGCTCTCCTACGGAGTGACTGGGAGGCTGGGTGGAGGCTGGGTGCGGCCCAACAGCATGGCACTCCTTGTCACCAGGGCTGATCTAGCTGTTGCATCACCAAATATTCAACCTTCCAACACAGACCAAGCGCTCAGTCCCCAGTGGCATCACCCTTTGAGGAGAATAGTCACTTGCTGGCAAGGTGATGATACTGAACCCCTTGAGCCCCCAAAGGCGCAGAGGTTGGTCTTGACTGGAATGGACATATAGTTCAGGCCTAGGCTTGCAGAGCCTCAGTGAGCTCTGGTATCAGGACTCCAGACTGTTTAGCCCACTGACACAGACTGTGCTTAGCACATTAAATGTGGTGACCCGCTTTCTAGTGGAGGAGCTGCAGTGGGCATGATCATGGGACACACGGCTCCCTCACAGCTACACACCCATGAACACCGCTCCAGGGGTAGTAGGCACAGCTCAGGTGCCAGCCTGGGGAGGATCTTCCCAGGTGCACTGGACACTGTACATCAGTGGCCACAATGGTGCAGTGTCGCCCATGTGACAATTATGGGGTCAGAACCAAAGATGGAAGTAGGAGCGGCCCTGCTTACCAACAGGCTGGGTCCTACAGGTTGTCCTGACTCTCCAAGGGGCAGCCCACCAGTGGCACAGGAAGAGTACCACTCTATTCCAAGGTCCAGCTGCCACCCGGTCATTCCAAGTTCCTATGTGAAGAAATTGGCAGGCAAGAAATGCCATCTCCATCCTGCTCTGGATGGACTTCCTGGTCATGTTAGGGCTGCTGTTGCTCGTATGTAATGGGGGCAGGGAAGCATATACTTGGCACCAAGGTGAAAATATTGGCCACCTCTTGGTCCCGTGCCCACATTTCACAGCACATATGTCGGCCCTGGTCTGAGGAAGGCATGGTGACACGGGCTCACTCTCAGGGGTGAGGGGTCAGTAAGGTACCCAGGCGGCCACAGGTGCTCAGCCAGGGTGAGGGACCTTCAGATGGTTGCAGAAGAGTAAGACGAATGGTATTTGCAGCTTAGAGGTGAGCTGCAGTGCTGCTGCCCTTCCTTTTAAAAGTTTCCTCCCAGGAAGAGGCACAGAATCCAGAAGAAGCTGCTCAGAATGATCTGAAGCAAGTGGCTGTGCGCAGCAGGCAGTGACTAGTGTAGTGGGCGCCAGGAGTGCCCAGGGCTGGGTCCTTGCTGGTAGGCTACTCACAAGACGGCGCCTCCTGGTGCCCGCCTCAGCTGCACAGAAACTGCTTGGCCCAAGGACACACTGCTTTCCCAGGAGCAAATGATCCAGTGACTGGTTGGTGCTGAGGATGAGGCCCAGCTTCCTAGATCCAACAGGGGACAACTCTGCAGGGCCACGTCAGCACCCTTTGTAGTGACAGGCACCTTCACTCGCCTGCAGATGTCAGTGCTGAGAGTGCTTCCCAGTAACTTTTCTGAACAGAAACTCCTAGATGGCCAAGTGCAGCGCATGCGTGTAACATGTGCACAAATGGGAAGGTTTGGTCACATTTTTTTAAAATACATTTTATTGACTTTTTACAGAGAGGAAAGGAGATGGATAGAGAGCCAGAAACATCGATAAGAGAGGAACAGTGATCAGCTGCCTCCTGAACAACCCCCACTGGGGATGTGCCCGCAACGAAGGTCCATGCCCTTGACCAGAATCGAACCTGGGACCCTTCAGTCCGCAGGCCGATGCTCTATCCGCTGAGCCAAACTAGTCAGGGCTAGTCACTTATTTTAAAAATGGGATCACATTTTCACTGATTTCTGCATCTGCAAGGCAACTGATACTGTTTCAGGTTATTCTTTCAATGGCTGTGTGCTTCAGAGTGTGGACGTTACGTAATTTATTCAACTTCCTCTTGACTGGCATCTGTCCTTTTGCCAAAAAACAATACTGCCATAAACATTTTGATTTAAAATATTTACCGTTGCAGCCCTGACTGGTTTGGCTCAGTGGATGGGGCATCGGCCTGTGGACTGAAGGGTCCTGGGTTCGATTCCGGTCAAGGGCATGTACCTTGGTTGCAGGCACATCCCCAGTAGGGGTGTGCAGGAGGCAGCTGATCGATGTTTCTCTCTCATGGATGTTTCTAACTCTCTATCCCTCTCCCTTCCTCTCTGTAAAAATCAATAAAATATATTTAAAAAAAAATATTTACCGTTGCATATATTTCTTTGAAATAGCTAGGAGTGAGGTTGTTTGATTAGAAGATTTACATATTTATATATTTTGTCTGCTTTTTAAATTGAAGTTATACACACACGCACACCAACACACACACCTCATCTATCCTAGAGTTACAGCTCACAATTTCACAAACTGCACACCCCTGCATCCTTCACCCCAAAGCCAAGAAATAGCACGTCATTGCCCTAAGAGGCCCATCAATGCACCCAAGCAATGCATCGTTGCTCTCTTAGGATCAGTCCATTTCTTCCCAACTCCCAAAGGTGCTGCATATATTTTTTATTTTAACAAGTGTTAGAAGTTTGCTTTCCAAAAAGATTCTAACTACAGCAGGTCCTCAAATAACATTGTTTTGTCATCACTTTGATGTGGTGCCATAGGAACTTAACTCTTGTCTATCGTGATTAGTTGGTACAATTGGTTTTGTTATACAGCATGAGGCTTAAAGTCGCAGAACCCATTGATGATATTAAGTGAGGACTTACTGTATCCATATTTTTACCAGCAATGCATGAAATTACGTATCCCCATCCATCTCCAGTTACATTGGTTTTCATGTTCCTGACTGCTAATGAGTTTGAGCATTATATCCTGTTTATTTGCTTTTGGGGATTTGCTTTTTTGTGTATTGCCTCTTCCTATCTTTTACTCCTTTTTCTTTTAAGTTGTCTTTTTCATCCATGTGTAAGACTTGTTGTAGAATGCAGGTATTAATCCTTTGTCATTTTTGTCCCAAGTAGTTTTCCCAATGTATTATTTTCTTCTCGAAGTGGTGCTGGTTGTACCACCCCTATTTCTTAATGTGTCCTTTGCTACTTATTGAAACACCATCTTTGTTGTATATTAAAGTCTCCTAAGTCTTGGGGTCAGTTTCTGGATTTTTTCTAGAGATCTTTTCTTCTATTCCTATTCAAATACCATGTGGATTTGATGATAGTGGCTTTATAGAGTATTCTGTTAATCTGGCAAGACAAGTCTTTCATTTTGGTGACTTTGCTTGTCTATTTTCGTATATTTAACATTTCATTTTTTTTTTTTTCAATTAAAAGAGCCCTGTAAGGTCTCTGATGGACTCTGCATTAAGTTGGTGTTTGGAAGAATTAAAGATTTTGTATATATTCCAATGCTATGTCTTTCCATTTGTATAGATCTTGTTTTATGCCATTTCATAAGATTTTAAGGTGTGTTTTTTAAAAAATATTTAAAAAAAATATTTTTTTATTGATTTCAGAGAAGAAGGGAGAGGGAGAAAGAGAGAGAAATATCAATGATGAGAGAGAATCATTGATTGGCTGCCTCCTGCATGTCCCCAACTCACAACCCGGGCTTATACCCTGACCGGGAATTGAACCATAACCTCCTGGTTCCTAGGTCGATGCTCAACCACTGAGCCAGGGGCAAGATTTTAAGTTTTAATCATTGAGTACCTAGTCCCTTTCTTGTAAACTTATCCTAAGTATAACTTTTTTCTATTGTAAGTCAGTGTTCCCTTCATTTGCATTTCTTGGTTGTTATCATTGCCACAGAGGCAAAGTACATCACAGTGGTTATGAGCACAGACTCCTGGGTCATGTTGCCTGGGGGTGGATCCAGATTCTAACACTGATCAGCCCAGGCTTATTAAAATGCAAGAAAGGTAAATTTAAATCAGAACTTTGTAGTAATGATGTTTTGCTGAATCTCTAATTGTTCCATTGCAATATTATTCAGTCTAAGAATTTCCTCAAACCTTTAATACTTACTAGGTTTCTTATAAGCGTTTTCAGAATCAAGTACTTAAATATAAATGCCAGGTAGTAATTTTAAATAAACATTTCACAATGACATGAATCTGCCTCCAGTTAATTTGAAGATACTTTACATAAAAATGTTCCTTACAATGGTACTGGGCATTTTGATTGTGAATTTTATTATGTTGTTGTAAGTAAGTAAATAATGAGTAAGAAGCACAGCTGTAGAGGCTATTTTCAATATTCACTGATTATATGACTTAGATTTCAGTGATTCGTTAATGCCTCGTGTTTCTTTTTTGTATTTTTAAAGCTGCAGAAGTGGTAAACAAACCAAGTGTTAAGTATTCAGTACTATCTGAAGATGGGCAGAGTCAAGCCCTGGAAAAAACGGTAAGTCATTGCGAATATGAATAATTATAACAGATAACCTTTACTTATCGAACAAATACTTGTTAAGTGTCTACTACATGCTAGACACTGTCGATACAGTGGTTTGTTTTAAAATATATTTTTATTGATCTTAGAGAGGAAGGGAGAAGGAGAGAGAGATAGAAACATCATTGATGAGAGAGAACCATTGATCGACTGCCTCCTGCATGCTCCACACTGGGATCGAGCCTGCAACCCAGGAATCAGATCATGACTTCCTTGTTCATAGGTCGATGCTCAATCACTGAGGCACTGCAGCTGGGAATGCAATGGTTTTTAAAAGGGCGGTTATTGTTCTTCAGGAGCTTTTGGGTTGATTCATATGAGGGGAAGAGGAAGACAGAAGTATGAAGGGTTTCTACAGCAAGGTGTGTTAAGTGTCACGAGGGGAGTCAGTTCCAAACAACAGGAGAGATATGTAACCCAGGCTTTGTGCTATTCCAGTTTGCTTTTTTGGGGGGGAATGAATAGAAGTCTGGGATGTCTTTCTTTCTTCTTTTTTTCAAATGTATTTTATTGATTTTTTTACAGACAGGAAGGGAGAGGGAGAGAGATAGAGAGTTAGAAACATTGATGAGAGAGAAACATCAATTCAGCTGCCTCCTGCACACTCCCTACTGGGGGTGTGCCTGCAACCAAGGTACATGCCCTTGACCGGAATCGAACCTGGGACCCCTCAGTCCGCAGGCCGATGCTCTATCCACTGAGCCAAACCAGTTAGGGCTGGGATGTCTTTCTTTTAATTATGAAAATTATACCTGAGCTGAGATCTAAAGTGTGATTAGGAGATGGTCAGCCTTTAGAGAGTTGGGGAAGGACTTTGAGAGCGCTTTTCAGGTTAAGAGAAGAGAGCTTGAAACTTTTGGATAGTGGAAATAAAGAGAAGTTCAGAAAGGAACGGGCATAAAATTCACAGTAGGGGTGTTACGTGGTTTAGGCTTGAGGAGAGAGAGAAAAGAGGGCATATTACTAAAGGCGTCATCTATAAAACAGGTGGAGGCTGCACAGTGGTTGGGGAATGAACTGTGAAGCCAACTACTGGGTTCAAATCCCAGGCCAACTTGATGTAATCCAACCTCCCTGTAGTTAAATGAGACCCATCCCTGGGTTGTTCCTGGGTTGCCAGGATGAAATGGAAGTAGTGGAAGAGGCGCCTTTGACAGAAAATGGATTAGTAAGGGAATGGAAGTGCTCTCTCCATAGTGTTCAAACTGTGCTTTTTGGATCCTAGAGGCAGAGGTCTGCAAATCTTTTTGTGTTCTTTTTCGCTAAAGAATTTTGAAAAGACATGGACTTTCTGCCATTTCTAAGTTGACATTTAAAAGGTTCATCACAAATTCTGAAAGTTTCTTAGGGTATGATTTCTGGTGTATTGATAATATTGACATTTTAAAAACCGTATGTCATTGTCTAAAATATATCCACTAAAATCTAAATACATACTATACCCTAGTGACTTATCACCCATAATCATCCCTTTAAAAAAATAATTCAGCCCTAACCGATTTGGCTCAGTGGATAGGGCGTCTGCCTGCGGACTCAAGGTTCCCAGGTTCGATTCCGGTCAAGGGCATGTACCTTGGTTGTGAGCACATCCCCACTGGGGAGTGTTCAGGAGGCAGCTGATTGTTGTTTCTCTCTCATGGATGTTTCTGACTCTCTGTCCCTCTCCCTTCCTCTCTGTAAAAAATAAATAAAGTATATTTTAAGAAAATAATTCAGCAAGACATTCTTCAACAATCTGAATTTTTATACTTCCCTTTTCTCCATAAATGCCTTTTTTAAAACCAACAAACAAATGATTTCTATTGATTTTTAGAGAGAGAAGAAGAGAGAGGGGTAGAGAGATAGAAACATCAATGAGAAACATCATAGATTGGCTGCCTACTGCACCCCCCCACTGGGGATCAAGTCCTGACGGGGAATCGAATGGTAACCTCTTGGTTCCTGGGTCAATGTTCAACCACTGAGCCTCACTGGCTGGGCTGCACTCCTTTTTTTTGTATACATCTCCACAGATTTATAGTGTAATATAATGTTAAGCTTGAAAATCTTTTCTTGAAAACTTCATAGTACTTCCCTACTATAAAAATGAGTATAAATTAAAATTTTCTGTGATCCTATTACCAAGTGTTAAAACGTTTTCTTTCAAAATTATTTAAAAGTACTATTAGTACCCTGTTTCCCTGAAAGTAAGACATCCCCCGAAAATAAGACCTACTTAGCAGTCTTGCCTCTCATTGAAATAAAATTTATCCCCCCAAAATAAGACCGCCCTGAAAATAAGGCCTCCCCGAACATAAGGCCTCCCCGATAATAAGCCCCCACCCCCCACCCCCCCCGCTACCGTAACTCTGGACTCTGGGCCATAGCGGTGGGTGCTGCGTGCAGCTCGCTGTTGGCCGCAGCATAGCCGGAGGAGACAGGAAGCGCGAGGTCTCTTTTGAATCAGAGAGCCTGCACTGCTGCCAGGACAAGCTGCCGCCTGCTGCTCGCTCTGCCCTGACGGAGTCTGGCTGACTCACAATTAGACAGTGAGTCGCGCAGGGCAGGAGTCGGGCACATTGTGTGGACACACAGGTAATACATTTCCTTTTTTCTTGTTCAACAATAAATGTGTACTGTATTCTTCTTCATGGAAAAATAAGACATCCCCTGAAAATAAGACCTAGCGTATCTTTGGGAGCAAAAATTAATATAAGACATTGTCTTATTTTCGGGGAAACAGGGTATGTAGTTGTTTAAAACAAAATAAATATGTCATAAAACCTAAAAAATAAACATTTAAAAATAACTTTGTATTATACACGAATCCCATAATGAAGTGGATAGGTATGATCCCCCTAGCCCCTCAGTTGGTCTGTGATTTCTTTGAATGAATATCGCATACTGCTAGATCGAGGCAGAGGATTGCTGCTGAGCCATATTTTAAATAAATTTTTAGTAGGTAGATTAACATATCAAATAGTTGTGGTGGTTTCAGTTTCTCTATAAATGACTTTTACTTGGAAGTTGTGAATTTTAACCTCTGTCTTCAGCACATCTGAACTTACTCCCATCCATGGCTTCTCTGGTCACTTGCATGAGTCCCGCACAGGTTGTGGTTGCAGACTTTTTGAACTCCCACCTGGTCCCGTCTGTGATTCACGTATGTGCTCCTGCCTGGGTTGAAAAAGTGACTGCTCTGGAAGACACTGTGTAATTCCCTAGACAGCTGGATCTAGATAATGCGAAGCTGTGTTCCAAGTTTGCTTTACATGAGCTTTATAGATCCTATGTTTTCCACTTTTCCATAGGATCTTAATTCTTTCACAAGCCAGACATCAACTGCTTCCCTTAGGCTCTCTCAGTCCTCCAGTACCAGACTCACAGGTCAGCTATTCACTGACCAAAGACAGAACATCAGCTCACGGACTCCTTCCAGCCGTCCAACTCCACAGTGCAAGCAAGCAGCTTCAGTTCTACAGGAGAAGGAACATAAAAGAAAACACTTGCTAAAACAGTATATAAATAATGAAAACAAAGAAGGCATGAATCTTAAAAGAAAACATATTACATGTCATAATTCACCGGAGAAAACAAGTAAACATTTGGCGTTGAAAGAAGATGTTGAGGAGATGGAAGCCGCCCTGAATTCTGTGAACTCAAGTGCATTCAGAAACCATTTCTGTGACATCAGGCATTTGGATGATTTGGAGAAAAGCCAGTTGATTGAAATGCTCAAACAAGCAGTATCCCTGGTGGTGACTCTGATGTACAAGGATGGTTCAACCCAGCTAAGATCTGACCAGGTTAGTAAACAGTGGGCTTTTTTTTTTTTTTTTCTGGCACCATAAGAGAAACTATGTTCTAATGTCTGATTTTAATGGGAGAACTAGAAATAAGAATTTACGCCTTCCCCTCTCCCTAGTGGTAAGCTATTGATAATGCATAGTGTTTTTTAAAGAATATTTTTATGGATTTCAGAGAGGGAGAGGGAGAGAGAGAAACATCAACGATGAAAGAGAATCATTAATCAGAATCGAACCCAGGACACTTGAGTTCGCAGGCTGACACTCTATCCACTGAGCCCAACTGGCTAAGGCAGTCTTTTTTTATTTTAGTCATTTGAGTGGATATGACGTGGTGTTTCATTTTAGTTTTAAATTGTATTTCCCTAATATATGATGACATTGAGCATCTTCTCATGTGCTGATTGGACACTTGTACATCTTCTTTGGTAAATGAAATAGTCCATTCAAATCTTTTGCTCATTTTTTTAAATGAAAAGTTTTTAATGTTAACTATTTAGAGGTCCCCAAATTTTAACCCCTTTTCCCACTTCCACCCATCCCTGCCTTGGCCTTCACCTCACTTTTGTCCATGTCCATGGGCTATGCATATATGTTCTTTAGCCAATCTCTTCACCTTCTTTATCCGGTCATCCCTACACCCCTCCCCTCTGGAACCTGCCAGTATGTTCCATATTTCTGAGCTTCTGGTTCCATTTTGTTCGCCTGTTTATTCTGTCCATTAGATTCCCATATTAATGAGATCATATGGTATTTGTCTTTCTTTGACTGGCTTATTTTCCTTAGCATAATACTCTCTAGGTCTGTCCATGCTATTGCAAAGAGTAAGAGTTCCTTCTTTTTTATAACCACAGTAGAGGCCGGTGCACGAAATTCAGGCATGGGTAGGGTCCCTAGGCCTGGCTGATGATCAGGGCCGATCTGTGGATTGACCCGCGGGGTGATTGGGGGGCCTCTGCTTGCACCCACCTTGGCTGGCCTGGTGCTACCTGCTTGCCGGCCCCGCACCCTGCCACCGCAGGGTCGGGGCCTGCAGGCTGGGGGCAGCTCTTGCATTAAGCGTCTGCCCCCTAATGGTCAATGCGCGTCATAGCAACCGGTCATTCCACCGTTTGGTTGATTTGCATATTAGGGTTTTATATAGATAGACTAGAGGCCCAGTGCACAAAGATTTGTGCACTCAGGGAGGTCCCTCAGCCCAGCCTGTGCCCTCTTGCAGTCTGGGACCCTTCAGGAGATGTCCACCTGCTGGTGTGCCTGGGCAGCCTGGGTGAGGGGCTGATGGCTGTTTGCAGGCTGGCGAAGCCCCCCAGTGGGTACCCTCACCCCATGGGGGTGTGGCCAGCCTGGATAAGGGGCTGAGGGCCGTTTTCAGGCTGGCCACATTTCCTTCAGGGTTCGGGTCCTTACTGGGGTGCCTGGCCAGCCTGGGTGAGGGGCTGAGAGCCTTTTTCAGGCTGCTCGCAGCTCCTTCAGGGTTCGGGTCCCTACTGGGGTGCCTGGCCAGCCTGGGTGAGGGGCCGAGGGCTGTTTTCAGGCTGGCCATGTCTCCCATTGACCCAAGGTCCCAGTGAGGCTGGTTGGAAGCAGGTTTCTGGGGTTTATTCATCTTCTATAATTGAAACTTTGTTGCCTTGAGCGGATACCACAGCCAGCCTAGGCAGGCAGTTTCCTCCATCTGCTGGTGCAACTGAAGCCTCCTGTTTGCTCTAGCTCCATGGCTGCCGGCCACCATCTTGGCTGAGTTAATTTGCATATTATTGCTCTAATTGGTTGGTGGGCGTGGCTTGGATGGTGTGCATGGCTTAGGTGTAATGAAGTGAGGATTAATTTGCATATTACTCTTTTATTAGATTAGACAGTATTCCATGGTTTAAGTATACCACAGCTTTTGTTTCCACTCATCTGCTGATGGACACTTGGGCTGTTTCCAGATCTTGGCTATCCTATATAATAAAGAGGGAATATGCAAATTGACCGTCACTCTGGTCAATTTGCACCCACAGCTGAGGCTCCATTCCCATAACGAGCCTTCAGGAGCAATCTGCAGGGACCTGAGGCTGCATGCCCACCCACCTCCTGCATGGGGCTTGACAGGGGACCTCAGGTTGTGCCTTCCACCTGCAGGGCTTGACAGGAGACCTCAGGCTGCTACCCCTGCCCTGGCACCAGGCCAGAGCAACTCAGGCTGCACCCTCTTCCCTGGTGCCAGGCCAGGGGACCTCAGGCCATGCCCCCCACCTTGACCCCAGGCCAGGGGACCTAAGGCTGTGCCCCCCACCCAGCAGGACTTGACGGGGGCCCTCAAGGTGTGCCCTCCGCCCTGGTGCTGGGCCAGGGGACCTCAGGCCATGACCCCCACCCCAGCACCAGGCCAGGGGACCTCAGGCTGTGCCCCCTGCCTCAGCACCAGGCTGGGGGATCACAGGCCACTCCCTCTACCCAGAAGGGCTTGATGGGGTACCTCAGGCCGTGCCCCCCTGCCCTGGCACCCAGGGGACCTGAGGCTGCACCCCCCCTACCTGGCAGGGCTTGACAGGGTGGGACTAGCCGAGTCTGGATCTAGCCCAATGAAGGGGGACCGTCCAGGTTTGGGTCTTGAGCGATTTTGAAGTGCACGTGGGTGGTTGAAAACTTGACTCTGGGTTCCATGGTGCACCCCAGACTCTGACAGGAGGAAGATTTTCATATACGTTTTACTAATTTTCTTTAATCTCTGACACTTCTATTATAGAGAAAGGGCAAATAGCAATATTAACACTTTGTAATCGGGCATTTTCCTGCCAAATCACGTGCTTCACTGTGTGGTAGCGTTCGAAACACTTTCCTTTGTGCAGGGGTACATTACAAAACTTGCACATGTACCGCGTTTCACTGCGTAGTTTATGAGCGGCACACACACGACAACGACGTAAAACATTTTTATTTTTGCCGGTTCCAACTAGAGGTTCCAATGTATGTTTCCTCATGTCCATTGACAGTCTCCCTGGTGGACACGATTTTACACGTTTCCTGCAAAAAATGTGTTAAAATATTTCTTCTAATTAATCCCCTTTTAATGTTCACGAATTTTGTGCACTGGGCCACTAGTTGTAAATAATGCTGCTATGAGCATAGGGATGTAATTTTTTTCATGTTTCTTGTTCTTGGGTTGATTGATCTTCTTGGTTCTCCAGATTAACTTAGGAAAATTGACATTCAGTTTTTGGTACTCCAGGTGGGACATGAATGACGTTCTTCTTATTTTGGGTTTTATAATCCTTGAGCATGGTGTGTCTCTCATTTACTTAGATCTTCTCTGGTTTCTCTCAGCAGGGTTTTGTGGTTTTCAGCGTATACATCCTGTACATATTATGATGATTTATAAGTATTTCATTTTTTAGAATAGTTATTAAAAATAATTTTTTATACAAGTTCAGTTTTACATGTTTTTTAAAAATCTTTATTGTTGAGCTTATTATAAATGAACATGTTATTGTTAATGTATCAGAATTCAATTGGCTTTATTGTTTTGATCTTGTATCCTGCAACCTTGGTAAGTTTTTCTGTAGATTCCTTTGGGTTTTCTATGCAGACAGTTGTGTCATCTGTAAATAGAGAGAGTATAATTCTTTCTTTCTGATTTTTATGTCTTTTATTTCTCTTTCCTGTTGTATCACACTGGCTAAGACTTCTATTTTGATGGTGAATAGGAAGGAGAGCAGATACGGAGACTAAGATCATGGGTTTGGTTTCTGGCTTTAATTGTTATTAAAGAGCTGTTCATTTACAAATTTAACTTTAGGCCTTTTCTATCTTTTTATTGTTAAAATATGACATATCCTTCTCGAATAAACATAGTGTCTATGTTTAATATTGAAACTTTATTTCATTGTCTATTCACAGGCTCTAGTTTCCTCTGTGAAAGGAATTGTGATTTTGCTACCGAGCCACGCAGAAGGCTGTGGCCCCCCGGCTGCCTCAGTCCCTGGCCGTGTTCTGGAGGAAGGAGTCAGACCCAGCGATCGGTGCTTCTACATAGAAACAGTGCAGTCTGCTGTTTGGAGCCAAGAAGAAGAAGCACATAATCAGTTTGCCAGGTAAGAAAACTTTATTCATCATCCTAAAGTCTATGTACATGCCGGATTTATCCCAACTTAAAGTTTCCCAAACCTCAACTGTAATTGTTTAAACTTTTAGACATTTCATATGGGCCCATGAAAATAAAATGGAAACCTCTAAGCTCTGGTCCTTTCCCCCTGAAAGAGCGTCCGTGGGGACCCGTGGGGACCTGCTCCAGGACTTGAATCAACATCTCAATGAGAAGTTGGTGAGAAAACCACCCTCCCAGGCTAAACCCCTGTCACTGCCCAAGTCCCAGGTGTTTCTCCTGGTCACACTGGTCATTGACTCAGTGACAATATCAGAAAGTGAGGTTGTCACTCCTTCGAATGGCAAACTGTCCTCAATGCCACCAAGATGCTGCTCATTTCAAATCCTCATTCTGAGCAAGTAGGCCGGACAGTGTCGCTCGCACAGGCAGGGCTTCTGTGCCCCTCCCTGGTGGCGTCGGCCTGGCTGGGGCTTCCACCTTGGGTGGGCACATCCCCTTCCTGTGTGCCCAGCTCTCTGAGTTCAGGCCAGTTAGCGGCCCCGAGGGAGCTCCTTGAAGCTGCTGCCCTGAACAGGAGTTCCAGGAGGCTCAGGGTGAGACGGTGGGGCCTCGGCCTGGCCCTTCATCTAACCAGTCTCACTGGGCTCCGGGTGAGTTTTAGGTCATTGCTGTGTGAGCCCCAGCCTATGGGTAGTGATGCGCTCTGCCAGGAATGTTTGAGGCGCTCACCGCAGCCTGTATGTCTTGGGGGGAGCCTCCACAGACATTTCCCCCACAGGGCACAACATGGTGGCTGGACCAGCCCCTGTGGTTCTTACTATGATCACAGGATGCCCTTCAGCAAATAGCAGCAGGAAACTGTGAAGAAGAATATGTATTATTCATGGTCCTGGAGGGTACACGGCTGCCCAGGGCCACCCGGCGAGGCTGTGTGTGAGGGAGAGAGCATGGACCCGGGGCTCTGCCTTACTTTCCATCTGAGGGCGGGTTTCAGGGCTTACTCCTTATTGGCTAATGGACGCCTAAGAGTGGGAGGCAGGGCACAAAAAGGGAAAAGCAGGGCCACTCATGCGGTCAGTTATCTAGGTTGCCCAGGGCTTTCTGAGCGAGGGAACTTTGTAGGGGGGGGTGGCCTACATCCTATGTGGCTGGTTCGCTAGGAGCTGTGTCATACGGCTCCATGAACACACCTGCTTATGATGGATGACTTTGAAAATGGATACCCTGCGATCAAAAGCTAATGTCAGGCACTTACACGACAGTAATTTTTGGTGAGACTGGGACAATGACAAATACAGCACTCTGCTTCCAGGAAACCCATAACCTTCCTTTACGTACTTTTCCTTTGAAAGGGCCATCAGTCAGGTCTGTCCTGGGGAAGGCCTCTGTGAGGGTACAGTCCTGTATTTGGGTGGCCTCTTTGGAATTCTGGGTTTTGTATCCTGCGTGACACTCTCCACTGACATCTAATAGTCACTTCAGCCTGAACATGTGCAGCACTGACCTGTCTTCCCTGAAACCTGCCTCCCAGCCACTATCTTCCTGGTTCCAGGCAGCATTAGTCCTCCGTGAGCTCAGGCAGAAGCCTTGGCATCATCTTTAATGTCTCCCTACATCCAATCTCAGTGAATCCTGTTGGCTCTGCCTTCAAAATAGCTAGACTCTGACCCCTCTCCCGCCGCTGCTGCCACGGTGCAGGCCCTGCCTCCTGACCCAGTCCCAGCAAGAGCTTCCAGCTGGTCTCCCGCCTCCACTGCCCTTCAGTCTGTTTAACACAGCACCGGAGAGGTCCTGTCCACACATAAACCAGCCACGTCACCGCCGTTCCACACGCTCCCACAGCTCCTGGTCGCTCTGAGGAAAAGCCAGAATTCCCCAAGAGCCTGCAGCTCCTCCACTGCCTTGGGCCTCATCCCTTCTCCCTGCTGTCCCGGTACTCACCTCCTTGCTGCTCCTGAGCTGGGGATCCCCTGCCTACAGCCTCTGCCAGCTGCTCCTCTCCTGCAGCATTCTCCCAGATCGCCGCACAACTGGCCGCCTCGTTCCTTTGTTTTTTTAAACCAAGAAAGCAAATTATGAAAATGAAAAGTAGAAATAATATGATGCCCATATCCCATTCCCTCAGGCCAGTTATCCAAACAGAAGGGAGGAGTACGGGGTTGGGATTAAGGAAAATACCTGACATGTCATTTACGTCATATGTCTCAGGATGCAGCTCTAAAAACATGGGTGCAGCCTAACTGGTTCGGCTCAATGGTTAGAGCGTAAACCCTCAGGCTGAAGGGTTGCGGGTTCGATTCTGGTCAAGGTCACGTACTTTGGTTGCAGGCTCGATCCCTAGCCCTGGTCAGAGCACATGTGGGAGGCAATCAATTGATGTGTCTCTCTCACATCAGTGTTTCTCTCTGTCTGTCTCTCTCCCTCCCTTCTAGTCTCTCTAAAAACCAATGGAAAAAATACCCTCAAGTGATGATTAACAGAAAAAAATAAAATAAAAACATGGACTTAAAAAAAAAGTCTTTCTTGTTGAAAGTATTACATATGCCCCCTTTTTCCTTCCTTATAGCCCGCCCCACCCCCTGCCCCTGGCCTCCACTGCACTATTGTTGGTGTCCATGGGTTATGCATACGTGCATACATGCTCTTTGGTTGTTCTCAGAGGGAAGATCCACCCACACACTCACCCCCCACTCTCCACCCCCACCCCTGCCTTCACTCAGAGATTCTAGTCTGTTCCATACTTCTGTGTCTCTGGATCTGGGGTGTTAAAGTCCCCTAGTATGACTATTGCTGTCGATCTCTCTCCTAAGGTCCTCCATAAGTCTTTATATAGCTAGGTGCTCCTATGTTGGGTGCCTATATGTTTACAGGGTTATATCCTCTTGTTGGATCAATCCCTTTAATATTATGTAGTGACCTTACTGTCTCTTGTGATGACCTTCATTTTGAAGTCTATTTAGTCAGATATGACTATTGTCATCCCAGCTTTTTTTTCATTTCTATTTGCATGGAAAATTTTTTTTCATCTCTTCATTCTCATTTCCTGTGTGAGTCTTTTGTTCTGAGGTGAGTCTCTTGTAGACAGCATAAAGTTGGGTCATGTTTTTGTATCTGTTCAGCTACCCTATGTCTTTTTACTGGATTATTTAATCCACTTACATTTAAGATTATTAATAGGTACTTATTAGTTGCCATTTTAATTCTGTATACCTAATAACTATTTAATGAATGTTACTAATTAATGAATGAGTATTGAGTTTAAATTTTTGTGAGTTCCAGGACAATTATATGAAGACATTGCCTTAAATGCCATACAGTGGAATGATCCCAAATCTTTGATAGCATCTCTGAGATTCAAAATGAATGTTTGCACAATACAAATTTAATAACATTTATTAAATACCTGTGCAAGGTCTTTTCACATACATGCTCTCTTTTCATCTTAATATTAACTGTATGTGTTAGGGCTTATCGTTTCCATTTTATAAGTGAGGAAACTGAGACTCAGAGAGGTAATCATAGATCAGTCTTGAGATTTCAGTTTAAGCCTTCAGTTTTACACTCAGCTCCAGCCTTTGCATATTCTAGCTGCCTTTTTGTTTTTCAGGTGTGACATAACCCACTTATATAACTGACTTATGAAACACACTGTTTTAGCCCCTCTGTCTTACAGGGCATTCCTTTTAGTTGTTTGTCTTACAAGATAGAAATCTGCGAGCCTGCATCTTATCAGCGGAGCTGTTGTAGTTAGTAGGTGCCCTTCCAAGGACTTCCGAGTGCCCAGTGTGTGGGAGCATCAGTGGGAAAGGAAGCTCCTGGGCCGCTCTGCTCCCTCGTGCGCTGTCTCCCCTCTCCCTGCCCTCCTCCTGGGCACCCCTCCCAAGTCCCACGGAACCAGACCTGAGCTGTTGGCACTTTGCCCTCCCTACCATCCTGGCCTCCCTCTTCAAGAGAAATCAAGGTGAAATGCAAACAAAATGCAAAAAGCCTAAAAGTGTCTGTCTGAGAGGCCAGCCAAGCAAAATGTAACTGCACGTTGGCTTAGTGTGCAGAGCTGTTGAGCTCAGGTTTCTGTCTTCCTCAGCCTATCCGGAGGCCCTCACTACACGCCAAATGCGCAGTTACTGCGAAGGGAGGGTGTAGCCTGGGCTGGACGCAGCCACACCGGGTCCCAGACCTCAGCTTGGCCACTTGCCATTCGTGTAACGCCGGGAAATGGCTTACCCTCTCGGGCCTCAGCGCCCTTACCTGTAGGCGGTCTGTGCCTGCCTGAGGGACTGTGGTGAGGGTTCAGTGCAGCAATCTCACTGAAGTGTGTAGCATGCCATCTGCACATGAAAAGTGTTCGCTAAACCAGCTGTTGGCAGCTGTCTATTCAGGAGCTCGTGATGTGACCAGGAGAGCGTTTCCAGGCAAACTGCCGTGTCCCCGCTGCAGCGGCTGAGTGGGCAGGAGCGGAGAAGGAGCACAGGAGGCCGCTGCCTGCAGGGTAGCTGGCCAGCCCCTCCTGAGAGCAGCCTGAGCGGTTTGCAGAAGTGGTGGGAAGAGGATTTTAGGCGAGAGCACAGCATGAGCAGTGGCTCGAGGGTGAGGGGACGCGGCAGAGTCTGGCGATGAAGGACAGAGAACTCCATATGAGCCGCGGGGAGAGCGTTTGGGGAGTGTGGTGGTGTGTCATAGCGCGGGCTGGACAGTCCTGCTGGGCCCGCTGTAAGGAGCTCAGGGTATGGGTGCTCTGCTCGGGAATTTGGGTCTTTGTCTGTGGTAGTGGGGCTTCGCCTGAACTGCTATGTCCCCTTGGCTCATTCCTTAGCCTCTCTGCGTCTCAGTTTCCTCACCTAGAAAACAGAGATAACAGGCCCATACCTACCTCACAGGATTTTTGAGTTAATCTATGTAAAGCCCTTAGAAGAATGCCTGCAACCAAGCACTATGGAAGTGATAGCTGTTAGTGGAGTAGTACTAATATTTTTTTCAGGGTAAAACTTCATAAGTAGTGTCTAAGTCAGTGAATTTCTTGACATCTTATAGGAACGTGCTGTTTCAAATACTGAGATGTAACTGCCCTGTTATTTGTTTCGATGCTAAGGATTTTGTGAGAACAGCGCTGCAGTGTTTGGGCGATGATGGCAGTTGGAAGCACGGTAAGTTATGGCTCAGGACCCAGGATTGGCCTTGAAGCGGAACAGTCTTGTGGGGCTGAGCTCTGCGTCTGTGGGGTCTGCACCAACTCTCCAGAGTCCGGGCTGAGGTGGACTATGGGGCCCCCGGCTGGTGCCACCAAGAACTGGAGAAGTTGGTGTGGAAACCCACACCTCTGGTCGGGAACGCTGTGGAAACAGCAGACCCCCACGTCAACAATCCCCATGCCTCCAGCCTTCTTTCCTCTGACCGCCCACACTGCCTCTGACCGCCCACACTGCCTACGCCCGCCCTAGCTTATTTCATAGTGAATCCCAAGCACGATGCAGGTTACTTGTAAATAGTTCAGTTATGTGACCGAGATACGAGGATTTCATTTCTATGATGCTGCCATCATTGTTATCTCCCCCACATATTAGCCGTGCTCTTTTAATATTATTAGATGTTCAGGCAGTGTTTGCACTTTCCAGTTGTCTTTAAATGTTTTTGCCTGTTTGTCTTTGTTTTTTACAGTTTGTTTGAATTGGGAGCCATACCTGGGATAGGTGCAATATATTTCTTAAGTCTCTTCTACCCTGTATGTTCTCTCCCTCTGTTTTAGATCCTTGCAGTTATTTTGTTATTGTTGATGGCACCAGCTTGCTTGTCCTGGGGATTTCCCACAGTCTGGACTTCGCAATTACATCCCTTTCTTGCCTATTAACATGCTCCCCTCTCGGCTCTCTTTCTTGTAAATTGGCAGCTAGATCCAGAGGCTGGATCAGATTCACACTGGATTTCTGAAGGGCAAGGCTGCTTCATTACACAGAGCTTGATTGACCTGACCCTGACCCTGACCCTGACCCTGACTCTAACCCTGACCTCTGTAGTGGTGTGTCCTAGCAGGAGCTACATCATGTTGGTTGTTCGTCTTTTTGTGATGTTTCAATTCCTATTCATATGTTAACTCCTCTTGTCTATCTTTCACATTTACCACTTTATCTAGAATCTATTTTCAATCTCTTCTTTTTTTATTTAAAAAATTCCTCCTTACCATTTTTTTAACTTAAGGCATTTTTATCTGCTTTTGTGTAATGCCAGTTTTTATTTCTGAAAATTTCTGTATTTCTCTTTCCTGAATTCTTTCATTTTTTTGTTCAGTTTTTCTGAGTCACCTTTCTAAATATTTCTAATTCTGATTTATTTACTTTTCATAGATTTTATTATTTTCTTAGTTTGTTTAAAGTCTATTTTGTTGGCATTTCTTCTTCAACTCCTGGCATTTTCTCCCCAGTGTGGGGTTTGCCCTAGCAGGCTTCAATTTACTAGGTACAGGAGTTTATAGGGACCAGACCCCACTATTTCAGCACTGTCAGACTCCCCCAAGGATTTTTCAAAATACATGTGGCTAAGAAGCTTTAATTTTGGAATAATAGAGCTTAGAGAAGGCAAATAGAATGAAAAAGCCCTAGGGGTTCAGTTACATTACCAGTCACTGTGAAGTAAAGTCATGCCTAGCTGGCTGGGGGGGGGGGGGGGGGGGGGGGGGGGCGGGCAGCCAGCGTGACTGCCGCCTTTCTCGCCCAGAGCGCCAGACCTCCAGCGTGAGAGACTCCCCAGGCAGCAAACACAAACACCGGGGGGCTGGCTGCTTTGGTGAATATCAATCTCTTAGCCAAGCACAGTGTACTGATGCCAGAAAACACAGCCATCGGATGTGATCTGAGACTACAGTTTGCCTAAAGGCAATGCCTTATGTTTGTACAGCACAATTAAAACTGTTAGAGGAACCTGAAAGGCAGTCCTTTAGGATTCAGATCTATTTCTTAATGTATCAGCTTCCCAGCCTTGTGTAATTCCCGCTCTGCGCCTAAAATACCCTGGCACAAAAATGTACCTATTCAGCAGATGCCACTGCTACTTGGTAAAAAGCACCTGCATGTGTCTCGCACATACGCACAGGGCTCTGCACCCTGTCTTCAGAGAGAAAACTAACACTTGGGGGACATGACCTCCCAGGCCCGCAGGCTAGTCTCGCTGCTCTTTTCACACATGCCCAGCCTGTCCAGCATCTCGTCCTTGCCCGCCATGCCTGCCTCCCCAGAAGGCGAAGCTGTCTGCTCAGGCAGCTCCTCACTGCTCTGCTGCTGCCCAGGATACTTGGGTTCCTGAACACCCCGATGCGATGCCATGCAGAGTCCGGGGTCGCCTAGGAAGGCAGCCCAGCGAGAGGCCAGAGGCTGGAGGAGGGGAAACTTGGAAAGAGTGGCTATGTTGACAAACGCCATTGAGAAGTAGGAAGACTGTGAGGTGCCTGGGGCAGTGAGAAGCTTGGGAGCAGGCGAGAAAGGGGAGAAAGGAGGCAGGAAGTGTGGCTGAGGATTCCGACTTCGATCTCTTTTAACATTTTGAGAGATCCACATCCAAGTTAGTGTGGAGTCTCCACCCCTTTGGGTATTTGGGATCAAATCCCATGAGACTGGCCTTGTGGGACCTGGGTTTGTGGAGGCCACTATCCAAGGTTCAGAATTCCTTAGTGTTGACAGAATATCGTCGGTACATAGCCCTGTAACTTGAGGGGATGGTAGAATTATGATCGTTAATTTGAACCGTGAGAAACATGTAAAAGCAGAGAAAATTAAATCCCTCTATCTTACGATGGTTAAACGAGCTTTCTTTCCTCAGTTGCTGACTTTGTAGGGCTGGACCCTCGGATTGCCGCTTGGCTTATAGATCCTAGTGAGGCCGCACCCTCTTTTGAGGATTTAGTGGCAAAATCCTTCGGAAACACCATCACGGTGAAAGTGAGCAGCACGTATGGGAATTCCTCAAGGAATACTGTGGTGAGTTGTTTTCAGATAAGATTTTATCAGTACAACCCTAATTTTAATCCTCATCTGAGGATATTTTCCCCATTGATGTTTTAGAGAGTGAAAGAGAGGGAAGAGGAGGGGGAGAGAGAAACATTGATGTGAGAGATACACATGGACTGGTTACCTCCTGCACCAAGGGTGGGGCCAATAGACAATGGAATGTGCCCTGTGTGGGAATTGAACCCGCAACCCTTCAGTCCACAGGCCAATGCTCCAACCACTGAGAAAACCTGCCGGGGCAATACAGCCCTAATTTTTCTAAAGAAACTCTTTCTGCAGACTTCAGAGATAGCCCAACAGTAAAAAGAATGTCACTGCTATTCATTTTGACTTATTCGGCCCAGATGTTTTGGGCCCTGGCGTTTCTGGAAGCTATGAATAAGGACGGGTGATTTCTGCTCCTTCGTGAAACTGTTCCTGGAAAAACCCATTCGCTGGTGACCTTCCCAATGGATTCTGGTGTCAGGGAGTTGCCTGCTCTGGGAGCAGAGCTGCTTGTTTCTACATTCTTAGCGCCAGTGATGCAGCAGCTGCGGCAGAGGGTGCCGGGCAGTCACTCTGCAGTCCACAGCCGCCTCTGGAGATGCACCCAATAGTGAGGACAGGGAACCGGACAATCAGTGGGTCTGGTGCCTGTCACTACTTGGGCCAATTAAGCAGAGACAGGGTTGAATCCTATATGAGTGTTTATTCCAAAACTGCCCGCCACATGGGGAGCAACAGGTCAGGCACAAAACCCTGCTCTGCCTCTCCCCACAAGCCAGCTGCTTAACTTGGGCAGAAGGACAAAGATTACATGGGGAGTAAGCAAAAGAGTGTGCCAGGTGGGCAGTGTACAGGTGCCTGGGGGTCTGCAAAGGGCTGGCGATTCTGGCTTCTGCAAGGTTGTTAATCTTTCCGTGATAACAGGCAGCTCCCTGGTGGGGAGGATGGGCTAGGTGAGCTCCCAGGTCCCACATGCAACTCCCAGCCAGGTTAGAATGTGCTTTGATCAGAACAAGGCAATCACAGCTAACAGAGCATGCATGACTAATATTTCTTACGATGATAGCTGGTCCCCAATATTCGGTTTCTGCCCCTGTGAAAAGCACTACTAGAAGACATGCTGAGGGTTTAGGCGGGTGACGGGGAGGCACTGATGTTGAGGTGGCAACATGGGGAGCAGAGCAGTTGGTGGTGTGAGCCTGCCGTGCCCACCACCTGGAGCCCGGGGTGCTCGCTTCCTGCCCTTCATCTCACAGACTGTGTCTCACGGGGGCTTGGGTTGAAATGCAGAAGCCCCCGGTCCCCTAATTAAAAGCTTTGTCAGAGGGCGGTGGGGTAGTTCACAGACTCTCCGAGGAAAGCAGACTCAGGCCTTGGGGACAGGAGCCAGGTGGCTCTGAGGACCCAGGGAGCCGGAGCCTCAGGCCGGGCTAGTGAACCACTCTGTCACGTGTCCCTTCTGTCACTGTGTCACAGGTTTGCCCGGGGGAGGGGAGGGAGGGCATGAGCTGAGATCCTAGCACTGAGTGTTGTTGTCCATCCCAGGCTCAGTCCCTCTTACGGGGAGAGCGGGGTACAGGAAGGTCAGCGCAGATGCCTCGCCCAGGTTTGGGGAGGCCACGGTCACAGCGGGCATCTCGGACCCTAGGTCTGGGTTTCTTCTAGTGTAAGGAATGAGTTGGAGTGGGAATGGCTGCGGGAACAGAGAGCCAGCCCAGGGCGCCTGCCTTTCCCTGACCGGCTGTGGGCTGGTCCTCTCAGTCCCCCAGCGTGTGGCCCACACCCTCCAGTCCCACCCGGAGCTCCCCCAGGCCTCACCTGCACCAGCCCCTCAGGAGCTTCCTTGTCCTGACGAGCCACGAGCCACAGTGTAGCCTGTACTGCTCGCAGGTGGGGCGAGGTGGGGCTGCTCTGAGGGTCTGAAAGCTCAGGGAGGGTCAGGGGCGGGACAGCACAGAAAAAGTCAGGGATCAGGAGAGGAGTGGCTCCTGGAGGGGAGCAGCAGGGTCCTAGGGAGAAGGAGGAGGAGGAAGTGTGGGGGCTGGGCCCCCATGGAGCTGGAGCTGGTCCCCCGGGGAGCTTTGAGTTGAGAACTGCTCAGAGGGGGAGCCATGGTCGCCATGCCGTGTGGAAGCTCATGCAGGCAGCACCGTGGCCACCTGCCAGGCGGTGGCTGAGAAGTGGTCATGGAAGTGCTCCTAGTGCTCCCACCCAGCCCTGCCTCATGTGCAGGTCTCTACCATGGGGCCCAGACCAGACAGACCAGGCCAACCCACCCAGCATCTAGGTGGCAGAAAGGAGAATTAGACAGGTGGGGGCACTGTGACTCATCCCACCAGCCTGTTTGTCAGTTGAACACAGACTCTGTTTGTCCCCCTCCCGGGCCCTGTGTGTGTGGTCCCGGGTGAGAATGGCAGGGACTGTGGATGGCCGCATGGCTCCTCTGCTCCCTCGTAGCGGGTGGAGGTGTGGGAGCCTGAGGCCAGGCCACGTCCTCCTGTCTCTGCCACCCAGTGCTCCTCACACGTTGGGCTTCCTTGTGGCTCATGCCTCTGGAACGAGGGGGAGATTGGGTTGAGGAGAAAGTGTCAGGTGGCCAGAAGCTTGCATTTGCCCGATAGGAAGTGCGTTCCTTAGCATGGGCTCCGTCCACTTGCAGTCACTGGTGGTGACACACAGATGTGTGACAGCTGCTAGGAAACATTCCCGTGAGCCGTGTTACTTCCTAGATTGTGACGGTCATTTTGGCCACGGTTGCCTAATTTTTCATTCTTTTGATCTTTTACAGAATCAGAATGTATGTGTGAACCTGAGGGTCCTCCACAGGCTTACGATGGACCTCTGTTCTCAGCTGAAGGCAAGCGTGTTGTAGCTCCTGGGGCGGTGCTCTGCCCACTGCCGACTACTGTCTGGCATTTGCACCCCCCAGGCAGAGAGCAGTGCCCGCTGTGTGGGATGTGCAGCAAACAAGACGCTGAGTTCTGAGGCCACATTACCCTCCTTCCCTCAGGAAACAGTAGTCCTGCTGATGAGACCTGAAGTTCCTGAATGTTCTCTATGGGTCGACAGCAATTGTAGCGTTTCTAGTGCTGTGGTGAACATGGCAATGGGAGACTAAAAGTCCAAAAATGCCAAATCACACATAAAAATGAGAAAGATGAAGGGAAATTGGGATTGGGCGTGGTCTCCTGTTTCTCACTGTCTCCAGCAGGTCTGGGCGATACAGTAGGACACCTGAGGGAGAGGGGGCTTTACCAGGAGGAGCCAGGAGAGGGGGCTCCTGGGTGGGAGGCCAGCCCGTCTGCTGAAGAGGAGCCCAGTGTGTCCAGCGAGGTGGGAGGCCACTGAGCGATGTGCAGCCTCCATAGGAAGAATGTTTCCTCCTGTGAAACAGGCTTATGGTTTATGGCAGCTGTTTTGTAGCTTGGAGCTTCCTCTGATACCCATTTTGGCAGGTGAGCTACCTGAAGCTGATGTGCAGTCATCTTTCTAGAGAAAGTGCACTAGTAAAGTTCTTTACATTGTTTGGGGACGACTATTTCTCTCTCAACTTATTTCGGGGCCCTGACGAGGTGGCAAGCCCTTTATTTCCCTTTCTGTAACGAGGGCTTGGACCGCATCACCTCTGGTGTAGAGGGCCCAGACGGTTCTGACATCGGTCCTATGGGTCTCTTTTGTATTGTCTGGATCTGGGTGCCCTGGCCCAGGAACCACGCCCTCTTGAGTCCCTCCATCCTGAGAGCGGCCATATGGGGCGGAGCCTGCATGTCAGTAGTTGTAGGGTCCTGGGGTGCTGTCCTTGAACTCTGCATGAGAACCCCCTAGAGCAGGGGTGGAGAGTGTCCGGCCCGCGGGCTATAGAAGGCCCATGAAATCGTTTGGTCTGGCTCTGCTGAGGCATGGAGGGTCAGTTAATTACTAGTAAATGTTTGACCAAATGTAGCAGGCTAACTTTGATGTTGATAATTTTTTATGGCCCGGGAATGATTTATAAATATCCACATGGCCCTTGGCAGGAAAAGGGTTCCCCACCCCTGCCCTGGGGATCTGCGGCACGCTCTCCTCTGCGCGGGCCTTGCTGGGGAGCAGAGCAAAGCCCTGCCGTCTTTCACAGAAACGAGTCATTGACGCAGACGCTATTTGCTTTGGTTTTTGGACCCAGTGATGGAAAGCCACAGCATTCGGGTGGACAAGGAAGCCTTGGAGAGGACCTCTGCGCTCCTCGGGGTATGTCACTATGAGGCCCTCTGCATGGTGCTCTGCTTCTTGACAAGCTGCTCCCCCTCGCTTCCAGCCCCGGCTGAGCTGCTCCTCTCTGACCGCAGGAGTACCGCAGGGAGGGGTGGGCTTGAACACGTGCTGCATCTGGTTGCTCCCCTGAGAGCCTGTGTACCGAGCTTGATGGGCCCTCAGCAACCTTCTCAAGCACGGTTCTTACAAGGACATTGCCCCCTATAGTTTGGTGAGGGGAATTCATGGGTTTCTTGGATTCTTAAAAAAAGGAAAAACACAATGTCTAACAGCGAACAATAAAAAAATACAGAGGAGTGCATAATGATGCATAAAAATGTTCCGATTCAGTTCTTTAAAAAAAACATTTTCATTGATTTCATAGAGGAAGGGAGAGAGGGAAAGAGAGAAAGAAATATCAGTGAGAGAGAATCATTGATCGGCTGCCTCCTGCATGCCCCCTACTGGGAGCAGAGCCTGCAACCCCGGCATGTGCCCACGACTGGAATCGAACCCGGGACCCTTCAGTCCGCAGGCTGACGCTCTAATCCACTAAGCCAAACCGGGATCCACTTCAGTTCTTTTTATTTATTTATTAATCCTCATCCCAGGATATATTCTTACTGATTTTAGAGAGAGAGGAAGGGGGAGAGAGAAACATTTTTCAGTTGCCTCCCCAGATATTCACCCTACCGGGAGTCGAACCCGAAACCCAGGTGTGTATCCTGGCCGGGCATCAAACCCAAAATGTATTGGTGTATGGGATGACGCTCTGATCACTGAGCCACTGGCCAGGGCCCCTTCAGTTCTTCAGAGAAAACTGCTTATTTGGGCACCTTGAGGATAGTGTGGAGCATGGGAAGCATCAGTACTAAGTTGTACTTAGGAGGTGTGCTGACGTGAGCGAACAGCTGCTTGGCAAAGAGTTTGCTGACCTAGCGACTCCGTCCCGCTCTTGTTGGGAAGCATTTCTGGCTTCTTACTGGCTGTAACAGAATTTGAATATACATTGTAGGTGTTAGGGGCTGCTCTGCTCTTCTCTGGAGTGTTTGGTATTGGAAACAATAAAATTTAAAGTGCAAAAACCACAAAACACAGAAACCTTGGCTATCACTGTCTTCTCGGTCAAAGCACAGACCTCCCAGAAGCCCTGGGTGCTCTTTCCCGTCAGAGCGCTGGCTGCTGCCCAGCGTCGCTCCCCGGGACATTTGCAGCCATCACATTGTGCTCCTCCGTGCAGGCCGCCCATCGCGCCTGGACACTGTGCCGAGCTGCCTTCTGAACTGCAGGGCATGGTCTGCCCGATGGCTTTCCGCAGCGACCCTGCGCCACTCGGTGCTGTGTCCCTGTGCCGGCTCTGCCCCGCTGCTGATGGGCATGGGGTTTACAGTCATTACCAACCGCACTGCCCCCCTGAGTGTCCCTGGTGCATAAAGCAGGGGCTGCTGGGTGCCGGGGCACCAGGGTGGCACTGCTCAGCTCACTGTGTTCCCCATCTCGCCTGCCAGGGTACACAGGCCTGTCGCTGCACCCCGGACCTCCGGCTTTATAGCAGGCGTTTTGGGGAGGATGTAGTACCTCGTGACGATTTTCGTTTCTATGTTTCTGATGGCTGATGAGGTTGGGCAGCTTCTCATCTCACAGCAGCTGTTAGTTTCTCTCTGGTGAAGGGTCTGGCCACGTTCCGCACCCATTTGTTGTTGAGGGTTTTGTCTTTCTCACTGATTAGTAGGACATCTTGATATATTCTGGTTACAAGCCAGGTACTTACTCTTTCACTCACATGATGGTGTCTTTTGATGACATAAGTTCTTAATGTTTAATGTGGTGTGATTTTAGTCCTTTTTCTTTATGATTAGTGTTTTCTGCATCTGTTTAAGAAATCTTTCCTTACTGCAAGCTCATGAAGTATTCTCATGTGTTATATTTTCATTCACCGTTGCATTTAGGTGTATAAAATACACCTGGAACTTATTTTTTTCTTTTTATGGACTTTTACATTAAGAAATAAATTTCAGCCCTAGCCAGTTTGGCTCAATGGATAGAGCGTCGACCTGTGAACTGAAGGGTCCCAGGTTCATTTCTCGTCAGGGCACATACCTGGGTGGTGGGCTCCATCCCTATAGAGGGCGTGCAGGAGGCAGCCGATCTATGGTTCTTTCTCATCATTGATGTTTCTGTTCCCTCTTTCTTCCTCTCTGAAATCAATAAAAATATTTTTTAAAAAAATAATGAATTAAAGAAAAGAAATGTTACATATTATGAATGGTACAAATCTTTTTTATTTATTGTGATAAACAATACACCTATAAATTTTCTCATTTCAAGTATTTCTAACACCACAGTTCAGTGGTGTTACATACACTCATGGTGCGCAGCCCGCCATCCATCCCCATAACTGCTTTCATCTGGTGAAATTGAAACTATTCCCATTAAACACTAACTCTCTCTTCTCCCTTCCCCCAGAGGGGTCCGTGTGCCCCTGGTAACCACCACCCCTCTCTGTCTCTATAATTGTGACGTCTCTAAAGTATTTTTGGTAAGTGGAATCAGTTTGCCCTTGTGTGAATGGCTGATTTCACTGCGTAGAGCATCCTTGAGGTTCATCCACATTGTAGCACGTGGCAGCACTGCCTTCCTTTCTGAGGCTGAATAATACATCATGGTGGACACAGATTGCATTTTCTGTAACCAGACATCAGTCCGCGGTTGTAAGCCGCTTGAGTGGCATCCATGTTGGGAGTCATGCTGCTGTAAACGCGGGGCACACAGGTTCCTTTGAGTCCCTCTCCCCTCTTTGGAGTAAACACTCAGGAACGAATGGCAAGACCTTGTGGTCATATGTCTTCAATTTTTAGGAGCGACCATACATTTGTCACAGGGTGTAAGGTTCCAGTTTCCCTACATCCTTGCCAGCGCCTTGGTCTCTGTTCCTCTATAGCAGCCATCTTCAGCAGAGTGAGGTGGGATCTCAGTGTGGTTTTGACTGGCATTTCACTAATTATTCGTGATGTTGAATCTTTTCCTGTGATTATTAGCCATTTGTATATTTTCTTTGGGAAAATGTCTAGTCAACTGTTGCCCATTTTTAATTGGATTGTTTGTTCTTTTTTGCCATTGAGTTTTAAGAGTTGTCTGTGTGTTCTGGATCCGAATCCTTTATCAGATATATGACTTGGAAATGTTTTCTCCCACTCTGTGGGTTGCCTTTTACTCTGTTGAGAGTATCCTTTGTGCTTTCTACTCTGCCGCATTCCCAGGTTCCCTGTTGGTGCACATCTTAATGTACAGCCTGGTGTATGTGCACATATACACACCCAGCTGCATCCACAAAGGCAGCCGCTGTGCTGACCTCTGTTGCCACATCTGTGTGACCCTTCTAGAGCGCCATGGGGAGGGACCGTCAGTGCGCTCTCCTTTGTGTCTGGCGTCTCTCACTCAGCACCAGGTTCCGAGATCCGTCTATGTTGTCTGTGTGCTGGTGGTTTGTTTCTTTATGTTGCTGAATGCTCTTCCATTGTGTGAATGTGCAACAATTTGTTTATCTACTCTTCTGTGGATAGGTTTGAGTTTTTACTGTTATAAACATTTTTATAAAAATGTGCATTGCAATATTATTTATATTAGCTAAAAACCAAAAATGACTTACAAGTTCAATAGTAGAGGGATGGTTAAACAAGTGGTAATATAATAGTGCAGTAGAAATCATGTAACCATTCAAAGTTATGCTTGCTAACATTTTTTGTGGAAAGAAAGTACTTAGAATGTTAAGAGGGAGAAATAAAATGCAAAATTGTCTTGTACATTCGTCCTCTCTTATCCACAGTTTCGCTTCCCGTGGTTTCAGTTATCTGGAGTTAATTACGGTTTGAAAATGGGAATTTTCAGAACTACTCGTAAGTTTTAAGCTGCACCCTGTTCTGAGTGTTGTCCCACTTCGCCCCACCTGGGACGTGAGTCGCTCTTTGTGCAGCGTGGCCACGCTACAGCTAGGCCTGCCTGTCGGTCACCCAGTAGCCGTCGCAGGTCCCAGATGGAGGGCTGTGGCATCGCAGTGCTTGTGTTAAAGTTGCCCTTATTTTACTTAATTTTGGCTGCTAAGCACAAGAGTGGTGATGCTGACAGCAGATATGCCAGAGAGAAGCCGGGAAGTGCTTTCCTACTGAAGAGTGAGGGCAGTGACGGGAGAGCCACAGGCACAGAATGTCTATTACAGGGTGCTGTTACGGTTATTCTATTTGCTGTTAGTTATTGCTGTGTGCCTGATTTACAAGTTCACCTTCATCACAGGTGTGGATGTATGGAAAACACATAGAATACACGGGACTCAGAGCTGTCCATGGTCCCAGGCGCCCATGGGCTCTCAGAGCATATCCCCCGTGAAGAGGGGACTACAGGGTCTTTGTCATAAATCAGGTCCCTGTGGGTACGGGGGTCTTTTCTGGACTCGATTCTGTTCTCATTGGTATGTCTATCCTTGTGCTGACATTCCCCTGGCTTTTTACTGGAGCTTTACAATACGTGTGATACCCTATAGTATGCCTTCCAGCTTTGTCACTCTTCATACAATATTGGCTATTCTAGGTTCTGCATTTTCATATAAAATTCTTCAATTTACTGTTAAAAATACTGCTCGATTTTTATTGTTTCCAATGTGTGTGACAAAGAGTAATGAACAGAGCATGTAGAGAACTCCTATCAACAAGAAAAGCCCTGCTCTGGCCGGTTTGAGCAGATAGAGCATCAGCCTGCGGACTGAAGGGCCACAGGTTCGATTCAGGTCACGGGCATGTACCTCAGTTGCAGGCTTGATCCCCAGTCCTGGGCTGTTTCTCTCTCTCTCTCTCTCTCTCTCTCTCTCTCTCTCTCTCTCCCCCCTCCTCCTCCTCCTCCTCCTACTCCTACTCCTCCTCCTCCTTTTTTCCACTCTCTCTAATAATCAATAATGGAAAAATATCCTCGGGTGAGGATTAACTAATAAATAAATAAACTAAAATTAGAAAAAAAGGTTTAAAGAAAATGGTTGTCACAATTTTTAAAATGAGCTAAATATTTGGGAGTAAAATCTAATGAAAGATGGACATTTCAACCCCAGGGTCGGGAGGCCAGCACAAGCACATAGCTGAGCGCTACCCAAATCGCTGATCCCCAGAAATGCGAGCAGGCACCACGGTGGTGTTTGGGGTGTTTCGTTATGCGGCAGCAAGTGACCAATACCGCCTACCCCGCTTCCTCCCACCACGGAGACTTTCAGGGCCGGGGTGTCATCGCAGGACCCGGCCGCCAGCTGGGCTCTGCCTCCACTCCCGCCCCGTCTCGGCCACTGCTTTGTGGTCCTCACGTGTTTCTGCTCGGAGGAGATGCTTATGTTTTGTTTTGCCTGAAGCTGTCTGTCTTTTTGTCTGTCTCTGTTTACACTCGCCCGTCACTGCTGTGTGCTTAAACACAGGAGCGTGCTCGTGCGCCGTATGAACAGGAAGCTCATGCTCTCGCTCCATTTTTTGAGATCAAACAATTTATGACTGAATTTTTGTTTCCTGATGTCTGATTTATTCCTCAGGGGACCCATCATCTGTCTTTTAATGCTTTGTTCCTTGTTTTTTAAAATCATTTGTTTCTTGAACTCGGAGTTTTGGCATCTTTAATTAAGGCCATTGTTCTTGGGTTCTTTGTTTAGCTTAGATATTACTTTTTTATGTTATACTTGTCCCCCTCCCAGTTTTTATGGCCCCTGTTTATAAACTTCTTAGAAATTTCCTCCTAAAGGCAGTTCTAAAGAGTGGAATGTGGACGATATTTCATCAGAATTGGTTGATTTGACTCGGCTCTCTCTTTCCTTTTACAAGAATTTTTTGTTAAGTCCTGGCCTCCTTCTACTTTTCTTCTGACCAAGATGGTGAGGGGAAAGGGTTTGTCAATGCAGCACGTCCCACGGCTCTGCTTGGCCCAGTGCTGTCTCTACCGGCCGCACTATTTCCCCGTCTCTCCGTGGCTGCATCTCTGTGCTCGCTGTGACCGTGCAGCTGGGCCCAGAGTCTCCTGCTGCGCGCGGGACACGCAGGGGTTTTGATGCTTATAATGGGGTGCTGGACCCTTTCTAGTCAGAACACTGCTGGAGAATTCATTCTTTCCCTCCTTCATTTCAGTGAATTTTTTTTTTACTGATTTTGCTTCTTTCAGTTTGTTTAGCGGGATCCTGTGAGCCTGGGTATCCCACCATGAGTCAAGAAATGTGTTTTTAGTGTCCAAAATATGTATTTGTATCCTTATGAGGGCTTTTGTTGGGAACTGTTTGATGAAGAAATCAAATCACCTTCAACTGCTAATGAGATTGTTTCTCACATTCACAGTCTCGTCTCAAGGAATTGGAGCAAGAAGCCCACTTTGCGGCAGGAGAGCAGTTCCTCATAACAAGCAGCGATCAGCTTGGAGAGGTGCAGCTATGTTCTGGTTCTTTTATAAAATAAGCTTCTCACTCAGGGATGAAGGGAGATTTATCCTGAACTTACGTGTAAGTTCGTATTCTCTCACATTGAGAGTCATTCCTTAAAGCGGCGGTTCTCAACCCTCCTCATGCCGCGGCCCTTTAATACAGTTCCTCATGTGGTGACCCCCAACCATAACATTATTTTCGTTGCTGCTTCATAACTGTACTGTTGCTGCTGTTATGAATCATAATGTAAATATCTGATACGCAGGATGTGTTTAGGCGACCCTAGTGAGAGGGTCGTTCGACCCTCAAAGGGGTCTCGACCCACAGGTTGAGAACCACTGCTTTAGAGCCTTTAAGCCCAAGAAAAGTAGCGAATCAGACTCTCGGCATTTTGCGCACGTGTCTCGGCCTGCTCTGGCCGGGGCTGTGGCCTGTCGTGCGATGCTGGTCCCCTGCACACCAGGCCCTCACTGCGTGTCATCTTCTGTTGAAGATCCTCTTTGGCAAGTTGAAGCTGCACCTGCTGAGCCCCACGGAGACTCTTCCCAAGACGGGGCTGCGGGGTCACCTGTCCACATCCGAAGCCGTGGTAAGGCTCAAAAACCACCCCCTTCTTTCGAAACAAGAGCATGTCTGCCCCACGTGTGCGTCACTCTCTGACCCGCCCGCTTTCTGAGGCGGGATGGCCGCAGCACCAGGCCTAGCAGGTGGCAGTGGTCATGCTCCCGCCCCAAGGTTGTTGCCTTCTAGTTATGAACCAGGGAGCAAGCCAAACAGTTGGCTTGATTCCTACGAAGGACAGTGGGTAGAAGTTTGCTCTGAAAACCAAGTTCTTGGCCCAGGCCAGGCCCCCTGTTTCCCTGCCCACAGGGGCCCGGAGACGGGAAGTCTTCTGTCCTCTCCTCCTGCCACATTCATTTCAGGAAATTTTAGCTGCCCTTCTCTCAGGAGGAACTTCATCAAACAGTTCTGTACATTTTAAATTGTTTTTTACTTAATTTTTTAGGGTGATGGTTAATAACATTATATAGCTTTCAGGTGTAAAATTTCATAATGCATCATATGTTACTGTACTGTGTTCACCACTCAAGTAAGGTCTCCTTCCGTCACCACTGACCCCTTTCCTTCTGCTGCCTCTCCCACTCCCTTCCCTCTGGTCATCACCACACTGTGGTCTGTAGCTATGAGTTTTGTTTTGTTTTGTTTTGGCTTAATCCCTTTACCTTTTTCACTCAGACCCCAACCCCTCTCCGCTCTGTCAACCACCAGTCTGTTCTCTGTGTCTATGAGTCTGTTTCTATTTTGTTAATTTATTTTATTCATTAGTTATTTTATTCCACATATAAATGAGATCATTTGGTACTTGTCTTTCTCTGACTGGCTTATTTCACTCAGCATAATGCTTTCCAGGTTCATCCATGCTGTTGCAAAGGGTAAAATTTCCTTTATTTTTTTACAGCTGAGTAGTATTCCATTGTGTAAATGAACCAAAGCCTTTTTATCCACTTATCTACTGATGGGCACTTGGGCTGCTTCCATAGCTTGGCTATCTTTATATATATAAAAGGCTAAGTGTCCGTCCTTCCCTCTGACACACAATGACCACCAGGGGGCAGATGTTCAATGTGGGAGCTGCCATGACATGCACTGGCCCTTTAAAAATAAACAGCACCGAAGATCCTCAGGAGTGAGACAGCAAGATGGCGGCATAAGGTAAACACTGTAAATGCAGCCGTGAACAACTATTTCAGAAAAACCACAAAAAGAACACACGGACACCACTCGCACCCACAGGAAGGCTGGCTGAGTGAAAATCCTACAACTAGAAAAGAGTCTGAGACTCAGAGGAGCGGCGGAAGCAAAGTACAGAGGTACGGAGGCGCGCGCACGGGGCTCGGTGAGAGGGCTGGCGCCGGAGGTCGCGATTCTTTTCCAAAACGGAGAGAGCCACAAGTTCCCAGCGGCTCTGAACTCCAGTTCCAGGCGAGTTTCTGAGGACCTAGACACCCGGAGAAGGGGAACTGACTGGCACCGGGAGGAAATCCAAAGCGGGTTTCTCTCAGCGTTGCTTGCAGCAATTACCGTGGGACACAGAGACCTGGTGTCTCTCAGCACAGGGCTGAGAAGCGCCATAGCTATTTGCTACGCCCTGCCCTGCAAACTCCCCGAGGCCCCGCCCCTCCCAAGCTGCGTCAGATAAAAGACTGAGTAGCCTAAGGCAAAGGCTTAATCAACACCTCCTTAAAGATACAGGAGCCAGCCTCACCCAGTGGCCAGAATGGGACTAACCTAAACAAAACAGATCCACAAGGAACACACTCGGGGCAGATGCAGTGAGCATAAAAGCCCCACTGAAATAACTCTTGCCCCATAAGGGTGTCTCCAGCACAGAAGTTCTCCCACTGTAGACACAGCTGACTCTCATAACCAAGTGGCTTAGAGGTTAATTCCTCGCAGTGATCACCTAACTCAGAAAGGGAAGCAGCCCAAATGCGGAGACAAAGAAACAGGTCACAAATGACAGAAATGGAGGAAAGAAAATGACAGGATATAGAGTTCAAAACCACAGTTATTAGGTTTTTCAAGAAAATGCTAGAGACTGCCGATAAATTTAGTGAGACCGCCGATAAATATAGTGAGATCCTCAATGAATCTAATGAGACCCTCAAGGATATGATAAAGGACCAACTAGAAATTAAGCATACACTGACTGAAATAAAGAATATTATACAGACATCCAACAGCAGACGAGAGGATTGCAAGAAGCAAGTCAAAGATATGAAATATGAAGAAGCAAAACCCACCCAGCGGGAAAAGCAAAAAGAAAAGAAGAAAAAAGAAAAAGGATCAAAAAGATTGAAGATAGTGTAAGGAGTCTCTGGGACAACTTCAAGTGCACCAACATCAGAATTATAGGGGTGCCAGAAGAAGAGAAAGAGCAAGATATTGAAAACCTATTTGAAGAAATAATGACAGAAAACTTCCCTCACCTGGTGAAAGAAATAGACTTCCAAGTCCAGGAAGCACAGAGAACTCCAA
>PVJC01012817.1:0-39012 GCA_004026665.1 Murina feae
TTGGCACAGAGTTGAAAGACACACTAACCAACCGTCTATCTCCTCCATCAACAGAATTGCGTGCTAAAATGATGAGACCATGAAAACATGCCCTAGACGCACTAGAAAGACTAGAGGGCATAAGAAATTAAAATGCATTGGAAATACACACCAGAATGAACTTGAATCTTCAAAACACATGGTCTCTGCCTCTTTCTCCACACCTTCCCTTCCCTGCTCCAAACTGAAACTCTAAGCCAAAAGTACATATGTGCTGGGGTCCTGCCAGCCTCCAGATTTCTAGCCCCCACCTCCACAGGTGGCAAAGCCTGCACAATCTAGCACAGGCATTGCCAACCATTAAGATGGACTTCTGTTTCCATGCAAGTCCTTCTAACCCTTAAGCCGATGGATCAGGTGAAGGGACGGATAAGAAACCAGCTCTGAGTTTAAGACAGGCTAGTGCCCTGCCCAACTCCCCCTGGAGCTTTTTTCCCCTTCCACTTCATTCAGACCCAACATTTCCTGTCAGAAGAGGACTTTCCACCTTGCAGGACAAATATCAGCACCCCAGAGCTCCCAGATCCATGACAGGTTCTCTCTAGGTTTGGATCTGCCCCACCCATCTCAACTCCCACTAAGTCCTAACTCCCTTTGGGGGGCTTTTCCGGGTCTCTTTCAGAAACCCCTTTAAGTATTTCGAGGACAGAATGAACTAAAGCAAGGAGCTGGGTATAAAGGCGTTGGAAGGGTTGCAAGAGCAAAGGGTCAGGAAGCTGCTGCTCACCCTGGACTAGAGTCACAGCCCCTCAAACGCCGCTGAAATCACCAGCAATGTCAGTGGGGTGATAGGGCCTTCAGTCAGTGACCTCAGTGGCCCACTGCTGCTGGCAGAGTCACTGGCAGAGCAAAGTGCTTCTGTCACTTCCTCACTTTCTATCAGCCAAAGCAAATCACAAGGTCATCCCAGATCCAAGGCTGGGCAAATAGGCATCATTTCATGATGGAAGGAGCTACAAAGTCATTGCTATGGTCTTAATGTTTGTGTCCCTCACCTCAAAATTCTCATGTTGAAACCTAATCCCCAAGGTGATAGCATTAGGAGGTGGGGGCTTGGGGAAGTGCTTGGGCCAGGGGCGTGGAGGCCTCAGAAATGGGTTTGATGATCTTATAGAAGAGATTCCCCCACCCCAGAGCTCCCTGGACCCTTCCATGTATGAGCCAAGAAGAGTGGCCTCACCAAATACTGAATCGACCTGCACCATGACCTTGGCCTCCAGAACTGTGGGAATAAATGTTTGGTGTTTATAAGCCACTTGGTTTGTGGTGTTTTGGTTATAGAAACCTGAATAGACAAAGAGGGGTATTTCATAAAGGACACAGGCATGGAGAAGTCGTCAGTTAGTTCCACAGAAGCAACTGATCAGTCCTGGCCAACTGGAGCTCCTCCTAGCGCCTCCCTCAGGGCCTGGTACTCAGCAGGAGCCCACTTCTGCAAGGTCATGGGCTCACAAGGGCAGAGACTATGTCGATTCCGCTCCCTGCTCTCTCTCTCACACACCGGGCCTAGCAGGGGCTGGATGTTTGACCGTGTTGATCCATTAAAGCAAACAGCATGGGAAAGGAAGTGTGCTCTGGTCTCTGGTGCACAATTTCATGAAAGCAGCACCTGCCCTGTCCCTCTCCTCAGACTCAGGCTGCCCCAGAACCACGTGCAGAAGGGTGGTTAGCAGATGCTTCTACAGTACGATGATTTGAAAAATTCCTCAAACTTAACAGCACGGTGGATTCCAGCATCTGAAAGACTCTCCCTGGCCGCCAGGAGAAGAAAGTCTCTCACCACCGTGGCCCCCCTTTTGTTGCTGGAGTGGTAATGTTTGGGAGAGCTGAACAGACGGAGCACTTCACCTTTCTTTCCATGACATAGAGCGTCTAAGAATGTGCAGTTGCCCCAGCCGGCAGGCCGGCCGTGAGCTGAGCGTGGGCCTGGGTGTCAGCCCCCCAGCACATGCTCTGTGGCTGCAGCACCGGCTTGCTGGTGAAGCAGCAGGGGGGCTCTCCCATGCACGAAGAGAAGAGTCTCCAAGCTTCCCACCGCTGAGAATGTGATTTAGCTAAGATGTCTCAAGAGGTAATAGCATCTTGTCACCAGCTCCCAATATACATACACACACACACATACACACGCATGCACGCAACCGGAAACCAGCAAGTCTGTGGTGCCCAGACTGCTTGCTTTCATGCCCTCTTTCCTGATCCTAGCCCATATTTCATCAGTCAGGTGACACTACTGACACATGAAGACGGGCCCAGCTGGACTCCACATTGAGTGCTGAGCTCCTGCACTGTGGTTTCTGGTTTGGGTCTCTCCCACCCCATCCACACCCAACTCTGGTTCACCCCTGCAGCTTCTCCCAGTTTCTCCTCTGGACCCAGGTCTCAGCTTCTGACACTCCAACCAGAACCTCATCCCTGAGGCTAAGTTATGTGCTCAGCACCAGCCACTGCATCCTCAACTCACAATCCCTCAGTGCCTCCCAACTGGAAGAAAGAGACCTATTCCCATAGTCAAACATGCCAGGCCCAATAGTATCACCTTCTGAGGGGACATTTGCACTATAAATAACAGACCCAGACCCACCAGGGAAAACAGAATCCACCAGATCACTGGGGTCCCTAATGGACATCTGTATCTACAAGGGACACGGTTCCACCGTGGGACACCATGATCCTCCAGGGATACCTGGATTCACCAGAGACAGAGGGACCCACAGGGACAGTAGGATCCACCAGGGATATTTGGTTCCTCCAAGAAACAGGATCCTCTAAGGACACTTGGCTCCTCCAGAAACACTGGGTTCTTCCAGGTCTCAAAGTCCACCATAGACACCTGGATCCACGAGGGACACTTGGATTCTCCAGGGACATAGTGATCCATCAGGGACACTGGGTTCCTCCAATGAAAACTGGGTCTACCAAGGACACCAGGGTTCAGAGGGAAACCTGAGTGCTTTTGGGACACTGAAGTCCTCTTGGGTCTCTATGGGCTGCAGGAAGGAATGGTCTGTGCTGGGACCCCAAGGCACTTTAGAAAGATGGCATGTCTTATATCTTAACTATGGCAGTGATTACACATCTGCATACATTTGTCAAAACTCATTGCTCTGTAGGTCCAAAAAGGGTACATTTTACTATGCATAAAACTATACCTCAATAAATCTGGCCTTAAATTCTTTTAAAATATTTATAAAGAAGTCTCTAGCGTTAGCTCTCTGACTCTCTTATCCACTCCAACCAATCCTCAACCTTGGTGGGGAGGAGCATTTTAGGATAATAATGAATCAAGTGGTGATTTAGAGGCACCAATCTGCTTTAACAAGAGATTTTGGGGTCTTTATATTGTGGCTGATCTTAGTAATACCTGAGATCAACATGAGGACATGAGGGTACTGAAAATGTTACTCCCTGGCTGAGATGCTCAGAATAAAGGCAGATGCCAGGAGAAGAGGGTATAACAGGAAAGGATGAAAGGTGGATCCCTGAAAAGGGGGGTATAACAGGGAAGAGAGAGAGAAACTAAAGGAGAGAAGACTCCAGACGTCCAGGAAAGGGAGCTTCAGTATTGCCTAAAAGCCATCTGAGAAGAAGAAGAAAGGTTTGCAGCTTCCTCCTGCCTCTGACTGCGTCTCCAAGCACTTAGGATCCCTGTGTCCCAGTGCAAGTGAGGCCTTGGCAGCCAGGGTTGGGTGCATGCTTGCAGGGCTGCTGTTTAACCAAAGAAGAGAGAAGTCATGGTGGAGCTTGTCACTGTCACACCAAAGTGGGAAATGGACTTGAGCACAGAGGTCTTTCTATCTCTACCCAAATGCTAATTCTAAATCAGCCCAATTCAGCTGCTAGCTAACTCTGTGCCAGACATAACAAACAACCCCTTGCAGATGGGTCTGTCGCCTTCCAACCCTGCTGATTGGAGCACAACAGGGTCTGAAGAAAACCTTCAGTCTCAGGAGACAAAGTGATGGAGATGTTTGTACTGATAAACTCCCCCCTGGATCCCATTCCCTCCAGAAAGTGAGAATGGATCGAAATGCATACTGCCAAGAAGGAGAATGGAAAGGGAGGGGTGGATGGAGCAGCTTGGACAGGTGGATAGGACCCAGCTCCGAAGACCATAGGGCTGAGGTCAGCACTTCTTAGTGTGGTGCCAGAAAAGAGATCTGCCCCTCTGAATAACACCCCTGCCCCATAAATTCTTTATAGCCATTTTGTGCCCATCTACCTCTGTGAATCTTTGCAGTCCATAAACAATTAGTGAAAAAGAAGCAAAGGTGAAGTCCAGAACTCTGGTCGATTCTCCATAGGAGAGAGACACGGGTTCCTCCAACACTACATTTAATTCTTGCATTTTTTAAATTGGGAAACTATGTATTTGACAAAACATAGTATGAAAAAAACATATTTTGCCAAGTCCATAGTTGCCAACTTGCTGCAGTGGTGACAACTGCCCTCCTGGTCACATACCCATGAGGAGTCAGTGCATACGCCTGCCAGAGGACATACAAAAGAATGTTCATAGCAGCATTATTTGTTATACATCCCCACAGTGGAAACAACTCAGTGATCTATGAGTAGTACAACAGATAAATTAATGGTGGCATATTCAGACAACAGACTGCAATACAGCAATAAAAAAAAGAACTACTAGGACATGCATGACATAAATAATTCACACACATAATGTTGAGCAAAAGGAGCCAGACAACCCTGACCAGTGTAGCTCAGTTGGTTGGGCATTATCCCATGATAGCTTGCAGGGCACGTGCCCGGGTTTCAGGCTCAATCCCTGGTAGGGGCCATGCAAGAGACAGCCAATAAATGTCTCGCTCTCATATAGATGTTCTCTCTTTCTCTTCCTCTCCCTTCTTCTTTCTCTAAAAATCAATTAAAAATTGAAGAAGAAGAAGATGAAGAAGAAGGAGGAGAAGAAGTAGGAGGAGGAAGAGGGAAAGGAAGAGGAGGAAGAGGAGGAGGAGGAGACTGGGATAGCCCAAGCATAGACCACAGGGCTGGTGATGAAGAATGGTTGACATATTTCAGTTATTAGAATAACTTACCACCAACCCTGAAAAAAAAAGGAAAATAAAAAGAAACACAACGTTAAGAGTAAGAAAAAAAAAAACAAATAAAACCTTTAGTGGCCAACAATAGCACACATTATTTTTATATCCCTTATTCCATCAACATCACATTCAAAATTTGCTCATAAGGCCTCTTCACATTCAGAATACAAACATTTTTCTGTATCATGTTAGGCAGTCACCTCAAGCATATTGCGAGTGGTGTGCTGTTTATCCTAATGGTTAACATTTATTAGGCACCTGCCTCTTGTCAAACATCCACCTTAGCATTTATTTGAACTGACTTATTTGATCCTCATAGCAATTCTATTAGGTAGGTTCTATGATTTCCCCCTGCACAGTTGAGGACGTCAGACTGACAGAAGCAACCCACATTCTCTGGCTTTTGAAAGGCAGGTAGTTTGGTGCTTGACCTGCATCTTAACAAACATGTTCTAATTCTCATGATCAAATCTTTGATCTTGACCTTTTGGGAACCTTTGACTAACAGAGTAACTTTCAGGAATATCAAAGAACACAGGACTTTGTTTGCATTTCCGATTTGGTGAAATGAATTGTTCTGTTGTTTCCTTCATTGAAATAGAACATTCCTGGTGGTTAACAGTGCACTGGAAGCCTTGGATGGCTATGTGGTGGATGCTTTGATATTCTTCATGACACATGAGTCAATCATACCAACCACGGCTGTCTTTGACGAATCTGTGCTGAATTCCAGGATATTTGACAATTTCAACTGCAATCGTGGCATTTCCTGGTGATAGAAAACCTGAGAGAACTCAGCGAGTTCCTGTTTCAGTGCTAATTCTTGCATAACTTTTTGAGGAAGCTTCATGAAGGCGCAACATTAAGTAGGAGATATCGCTATAAGGTGCCACCAAATCCAATAATGCAACTGAAGTGACAGTCAGATGAGTGGAGGAAGGTTGTGTGTGTGCTGGAAACGACAGCTCTGTCACAGTGGGCTGCAGTACTGGCAGCTGACAAGTTTCTTTTAACATCTACTGTAAGATGCATTCCCTTTATATAAGAACACTAGAGACCCAGTGCACGAAATTCGTGCATGGGTAGGGTCCCTAGCCCTGACTGGCGATCAGGACCAATCTGTGGAGTGACAGGTGTGGTGATCAGGGGGCCCCCACTGGCACCCACCTTGGCTTGCCTGAGGTCTGTGGGCTGGGGGGGCAGCTCCTGTGTTGAGCATCTGCCCCCTGGGGGTCAGTGTGCATCATAGTGACAGGTTGTTTTGCTAGTTGTTCTGACATTCAGTCAATTTGCATATTCAGCTTTTATTATATATGATAGAATATATAAAATAACAAATTTCAGATGGAGGGAAATAAAATCTCCCATTTCTTTAGGCAAGAAGTCCATTTCCCCCCATGGTATCAGGTAGCATGGTATCATCTTTTATTACAGCCATTCATTAGCCCTGTGAGCATAAGCAGATAACTATGAGTTCAGTTTCTCCTCCCAAAAAAATGAGACTAATAGTACCTACTTCCCAGGTTCTTAGGAAGATGAAAGGAGAGAGTACATAGGAAGAAGGTAACAGATAGTCCTGTACCAGTGACTTATCAATGAATGTTGAGCAGTTATTATTACTATTCTGATAATCATCATAGTGGTATATCTCTTACCTCTTACTAACCAAGGCCTTTAGTCAATTGATTAAATTGGAAAGTCAGATCAAGTGTGAAATTCATAATAATAAAAAAGATATATTCAAATGTTAATTTCTAACTATATTGAGTACCTTGCAGCAGGCCAACATTTATACGAAGAAGAGGTAGAAAAGACAATTAAAATTCAAAAATAAATCTGCTTGAAGTGATGAGAGAGTTTCTGAAGCAAGATAGTATGTGAGGAGTCAAGATCCCAGCGAGGAGACCACAGAGAGATGAGCCAACACTCTCCTCTCTCTTTCCCCCATGGCATGTGCAAGGTACCCAAGCAAAGGACAGCAGTCAAGAGCAGAAATGCCAGGAAAGTTCTCAAAAACTTTACAGAGCTAAAAAGTTCTGTAAAGGGGAGATAAAAACCACAGTTTGGGACTTCCAAAGCAGTGCCCAAGTGAGGGACCAAAATCTCCAACAGAGGGAAGCATAGCAGGTGAGCCCAACATTTCCTCTCAAAGCATTTATGAAGAGCAAAAGCTCTAGAAGCCAAATAGAAGCATGGTGAAAATGTTAACCTACAATGTCTTGTCTGTTGACTGTTTAGCATTTTGATACTGAAGCTGAATTAAAAAAAAACTCTTTTGTTTGCATTTAAAATTCATTTTTAAAGAGGATTAGAATAAAAGAGCATCAGAGTTCATATTCTTAACTATTGGGCTGTGTGAATATGGTGACTTACACTTTAATGTTGACCTCTTAACACATTCGGGCTTAACTGTATATTTTCAGAAATAGCATAGAATTCTGGAATCTACCTGAAATTGTACTATATATCAAATTTTAAATTTGAATCTATAATTAAAAACTTTCCCCCAAAAAAACCCAGGTCCAGATGGCTTTACTGATGATTTTTTCTAAATATTTAAAGAGGAAATAATATTAATCTTAATGTCTTTCAAATAAAAACAAGAAAGAAAACACTCCCCAATTTATTTTATGATGAGGGTATAACCTTGAAAACTAAACCTAGCAAGCACATAAGTCAGTCTTTACTATAGGTTAGTCTCTCTCGCAAATATAGATAGAAAAAGTATAACCAAATATTTCCCCACCATATATATAAAAAATTATAATATATAACAACCAAGTTGTGTTTACTTCCATAATGCAGGGTTGGTTTTACATTCAAAATTAATCAATCAATGTAATGCATCATATTAGGATAGCATAAGAGAACAAGCATAAGACCAGATCAATAAATGAATAAAAGGCATTTATAAAACAAACATTCATTTGAAATTTTTAAAAAATCTTAGCAAATTAGGCCTGGAATCAAATTTTAAAAATTTTATAATATATATTTTAAAGCTACAGAAAACATACTTAATAATAGATTATTGAAAATTTCCATCTGAGATCATGGATGAGACAAGCATTTTAGTCAACATTCTACTGGAAGTTATAGCCAGTATAATATGGAAATAAAAAAAATAAATGAAAGGTGCAGGTTATTGAAATGGAAGACAAATATTGTCTTTATTGATAGATAACATATTGGTGTACTTAGAAAAACCAAAAGATTCTTCAGACAAATAAATAAATTTAAAAAGGAAGCCGGAAAGGATTAGCAGATATATAAAATATTATAAAATTGATATTTTAATGTACAAACAATAAGCAATTATAGATTTAAAGCTATCTATTAATATCAAAAATATTAATTACTTAAAATTAAAACAAAATACATATGACTTTTAAACTGAAAAGCATTGAAATTATAAAAACCTACATAAATAGAAGCATCTGCTATATTTCATTTTTTATTTTTTAAATTCTTCATATTTTCTTTTTTTTAATTTAATATGTTTTTATTGATTTTAGAGAGAGGGGAAGAGAGAGGGAGAGAGAGAAACATTGATCAACTGCCTCTTGCATGCCTCCTACTGGGAATTGAACTCACAACCCAGAGTGCCCTGACTGGACTCAAACTGATGACTTCTTGGTTCATGGAACAATGCTCAGCCAACTAAGCCACACTGGCCAGCTGTATCTGCTATATTTTAATAGAGAGAGGACTTGATAATTTAAAGGTATCAAATCTCCCAACTAGATCTACAGATTCAATGAAATTTGCAGTAGGTGTTTGAGAGAGAGAGAGAGAGAGAGAGAGAGAGAGAGAGAGAGAGAGAGAGAGAGAGAGAGATGTGATCTGGTGTTCTAATATTTAAATGAAAATGAGAAGAACCAAGAATAGCCAAGATAATTCTTGAAGAATAAGAAGAGAACAGGACCCTGACCAGGTAGCTTAGTTGGTTAGAGTATCATCCCAACACACTAAGATTGCTGGTTCAATCCTTAGCCAGGATACATAAAGAGTCAACCAATGAATGCATAAATAAGTGAAACAACAAATTGATGGTGCATTCTCTCTCTCTCTCTCTCTCTCTCTCTCTCTCTCTCTCTCTCTCTCTCTCTCATCAATAAATAAATAAAAATAAAATGTATTAGAGAAGAAAAGGGAGGATTTACCTACCAGATGTCAAGACTTAAAGCTACAGTAATCAAGACATTATGTTAATGATGAGAGGAAAGAGAAATAGACCTGCAGGATTGAACAGAGATTCCAGGACAAAGATTAAATGCATGGAGTGAGGAAAGGATGGTCTTTTCAATACAGTAGGCTTGGTCAGTAGGATATGCATATGGAAAAAAATAAAGCATCTTGACTCTACCTCACCCTACACACAAAAATCAATTCCAGGTGTATTATAGATTTAAATATGAAAGGTAAAACAATAAAGCTTTTAGAAGATAGCATGGGAGAATATTCTTATGATCATAAACAGGACCATAAGAGGGAAAAATGATTAACTGTACCATGATAATATCAAGAACGTCTGTTTTTCAAAGATGTTCCAATACAATACAATTATAATGTCTAATACAATAAAAGTTCAGGCCTCAGAGTGGGAGAAGATATTTGTGATACAGATATCCAATAAAGAACTCAAATCTAGAATATACAAAAAGAAAAGATATTTACAAATCTCTATAAAAAAAAGTAAACATTCCCATAGGGGAAAAAAATACAAAAATGCCTTGAATAGGTGCTGTATTAAACAGAATAACCAAATGGCCAATAAACATTTGAGAAGCTGATCATCTTCATGGGACATGAAAATTAATGCAACAGTGAGACAGCACTGAGATCTTAATTTCTAAATATTGTTCTCCAATAAAAGGAATCAGGGCTACACAGAGAAATGGATGGTTCTAAGACTGGGGTAGAGAAAATACAATATTTTATATTTTGTATTTTGTATTGTATAAGAACCAGGAGTATCTTATAGCACCAGAAAGTGCTTTAAAAATGGGGGGAGGGGGGCGCCCTGACCGGTTTGGCTCAGTGGATAGAGCGTCAGCCTGCAGACTCAAGGGTCCCGGGTTCAATTCCAGTCAAGGACTTGTACCTTGGTTGCGGGCACATCCACAGTGGGGAGTGTGCAGGAGGCAGCTGATCGATGTTTCTAACTCTCTATCCCTCTCTCTTCCTCTCTGTGAAAAATCAGTAAAATATATTTTTTAAAATGGAGGGGCACATTAAAAGGACACAGAAGCCCTCTGAAAGAGCTCACAATGGCCAAAGTTAGAAAAATTTGAGCAACAAATAATATAGTATTGGAGTATAAAAAGTATAAAATTAATATACATGAGCCCCCATGGAAGGAAGGAAGGAAGGAAGGAAGGAAGGAAGGAAGGAAGGAAGGAAGGAAGGAAGGAAGGGAGGAAGGGAGGGAAGGGGAGACAAATCTTTCTTGCAGAATTCCAAATAATATATGTACATACTCCACCCTCCAGAAGGTGAAACTTTATTCTTCCTCCCCCCCCACACCCTTCCCCTTGAGGGTAGGCTAGACTTGGTGATTCATTTCCAAACTGTAGAATAGAAAAAGGAGAAATAGTGACTTCGCAGTGGAGAAATCTGGCAAACACAACCTTAACCAAGTGATGAATGTTGACATCATCAGCAATGTCGTGTGACTGGTATGTAGTCTTTAATTACGGTGTCATGAGAAGAGCCCTTCACCTCTGTGGTATTCTTTTCAAAAGCCTTTAATCCCATACTAGCTGTGACATCAGACAGACCCCAATTGGGGGATATACTACAGGATACCTTGGCAGTATTCCTCCAGACCATCAAGGTCATGAAAGCAAAGAAAGACTGGGAAACGGTCACAGACCAGCAGAGGTGGGAGACACGGTAACCTAAAGGCAGTGCGGTTCCCTTGAGTGGCTCCTGGAACATAAAGAGGACAATAATGAAAAAACGAATGACATTCAAGTCTAGTCTGGAATTTACTTAACAGCAATGTCAGTTTCTTAGCTTTGACAACTACACTGTGGGAATGTAAGATGTTAACGATGGAGAAATCTGGGGGACGCCTGTGTAGGAACTCCCGAAGCTCTCTCTTCCACTTTCCCGCACATCTAAACTCATTCCACAATAAAAGGGCTTTTAAAGCCCATCCAGTGTGGCTCAATGGTTTAGCATCAGCCTAGAAACCAGGAGGTCACAGCTCTATCCCCAGTGTGGGGCATGCAGAAGGCAGCCGATCAATGATTCTCTCTCATTGATGCTTCTATCTCTCTCTCCCTCTCCCTTCCTCTCTGAAATCAATAAAAAAAAATTTTTAAATAAATAAACAAAAAACAATGAGATACCACTTCACTCACACAAGAATAGTTACAACTAAAAACCACAACAACGACATAAATGAGACCAAATATCAGGCTAGGGTAATGGAGCCACTGGAATTTTCATATGGGAGGAAGCATAAACCAATGGCACAACCATTTTGGAAAATACTCTGACAGCATCTACAAAACCTAAATATGTGTACAACGTAGGACCCAGCAAGTTCCCTCCTAGATAGATACCAAAAGAAATGCACATGTATGTTAATCACCAGACCTGTATGAAGATGTTTATAGCGGCACCATTTATAATAGCCAGACACTGAAAACAGAAATGGCCTCCAATAGTAGAAAGAGGTATTCACCTCTTCCAAACAAAGCGCCATGTTAACTCAGGTGATGGACAGCTGACCAGGTGCCATGTTATGGTAGAAGCCACTTAGATCTTCTTGACTGGCATTTTGGAGTGTGTACTGTGCACCACCACATAGTTCATTGAGTAGTGACCAAGTCATTTCTACACAAAATAGCATGGATAGATTTATAAACATAATGCCCAACAAAAGAAATCAAGCCCCAAACAAACAACAACAAAAAAAACGTTCTGCTTGGTTGATGTAATGGGCAAAAGTGATCAATGCTTATAGGAGTCAGAGTACTCTTCACCTTTGAGGTGTAATGATCGGGTTAAAGCATGAGGAAAGATTTTGGGGTGCTGGCAAAATGTTATTTCCTGATCTGGTTGCTGGTAACACTGGGTGTTCACTTTGTGAAAATACCTCCCCCTAGACTCTTAGATCTGCGCACTTTCCTCTAAGTATGCTGCACTTCAATAAAAACTTTTCTTAAAGCTAAAAAAAAAAAAAGATATGTAATACTTCAAACCTGTTTAATTTTAAGTTAAAGCATATAAATGCACATTCATTCACCACTCTTTTGATGTGGAGCCAAGGCTTTTCTTTGAGAACGGGTCTGCTAACTGGAGCTTCTTGTCATCTTTCTTACATAAACCACACCCATAATGCATCATCTACAATTTCCAGCGTCAGTTTCTTTGAAGTAGAGAGAAACCTTCAAGGCTCTTGTAAAGCAATCTGAGTGTAGAATCTTGCTAGAATTTTATGATTTTCCCCAATCCTTTCATTGTCTCAGCCACACCCAATTTCATAGCAATTTTTTCCCCAGTAATTCTCCCAAGTCTTTTCAAAGCTTTTAACTCAGCATTCATAGTCACATATCTCTCTCTCTCTCTTTCTCTCTCTCTCTCTCTCTCTCTCTCTCTCTCTCTCTCTCTCTCTCTCTCTCTTTTATTGCACACTTATTTTAAGTTTTGGCTATTCTTTAAGTAATGAACGACGAAGACTGACATAAATAGACTTGGAGGCAAACACAAATGATCCTTGATAGACATATAATTCTACTGATGGGAGCAGGCAGACGTGGGCGTTCTGCAGAGTAGCCTAGATTTGCAGGCAGTTCCCATGATGTGGGCATGCATTCCTCGATGTGTTTCGCAGAGGAAGTGAAGGGCTTTAGCTAATCCTTTGTATTTGCCCAGTGGAGAGGCCACTCTCATATTCTTAAATGCCCTCCTAAACTCCCAGCTCCTACCACTGTCATTTTTTGGATTATCTTCTACCTGGGCCTTTTTGGAGGCCCTTTCATAATTTTCCACACAGGTACCTTTTCTTTCCCTGTAAATTACAAAGCATACATCTGTTTCTGGCTTAAAATTCTTTCGATGTAGAGTGCCTGGTGTATAGCGTATAGTGGGTGCTCAATATGTAAGTGCTGAATGAGGCAAAAAAAAATAAACAAATGGGTACATGAATTTTTAGCTTTGTCAGGTCAAAGGTCCAGTTCTTTGGACTGTCCTACAAGGCCCTTCCTGTTCAGATCCTTCTCACCTTCCCAGCGATCATCTGACCTTAGGTCTCCTCAGTGCACCCTGCACTGCAACCCCACCAAGCATCTCCTGATCACCCACCACACGCTGGTCCTCTGTGTGAAGGGCTCTTTTTCATTGCGTGACGTGGAGTCACCTATGTAAGACCCACCCATTCTCTCCTTCTTGAAGCTAAGCTGTCCCTTACCCATCCCAGCGGAGTTCATCAGATCTAAAGAAGCTAAAATCTCCTACTTTACAAATCCTGTTATCATTCTCCTGTCTCTCCCATAAACCGTGCAACCGAGAGACTCAAGGGCTGAGATTTGCTTCACAGTCTCAATGTCTAGCTCTGACCTGGCATAGAGTTGGTGCTCAACACAGGCGTGAAGGCAGGAGTCAGCTGGCCTGGGTTCAAATCCTGACTCTGCCACTTGATAGCTGTGGAGCCTTGGGCAGATTCCTTCACCAGCCCTCAGTTTCCTGTCAAATAAGAGCAATGCTATCTACCTCTCAATGTTCCCTTGAAGACTGAATGAAACCTACGCAAAAGCGCTCAATAAACTGAATCTAAAAACACATAGGCATGCCAAATCTCAAGCTCTAGCCAGCTGGACACCTGTGTCCACCCAGACCAAATGCAAGTCTGGATGTGATAAGAACCCCAATATCTGCATGGGGTAGACATTCAATAAATATTTGTTGAACAAGTGAATGATGCTCTTCCATCCCTCACCCCCTTCCTTTGTCCTGCTCCCCTCTTTGCCCCTACCACCGTTCCCCATATCCAGGCCCCTGCTCCGTGGGTTATTTGAAATTAAAATCCCAAAGTTATTTTTCATAAGCAAGAACAATCATTCTTGGGTCTGCTGGCACAGCATCCTGACAGGGGGCTGGCAACAGCCAGTTCACAGTGAGCCCTGCCAGGGGGCTGTGCACATGCTTCTAAGAATAACTCAGTGTCCAAGAATTCCGCCTGTTCTATCGCAAGCTGGGGCCGGCAGGCAGCTGGTTTGCATTAGCGTCGAGAGTGATGGTATTCCACTTTACTACAGCAAGGCCAATGCACCTCTCTCCCTTCCTCTGCTCTCGCTCTGGGCTGCCATTGAGCGAGCGTCTTCACTTAACAGTCTTGAAAGCACCAAGAAGAAGTCTGGCTAGAAGCAAACTGCAGAGTGGATGAAGCCTGCCTCTGGGTCCTTTCATCGCACATCTGGGACATACATCACAGTTCCATTTGGGGTGTCATTCTGAGGCTCCCCATGATCTCAGTACTCCAAGGCCACAGGAGCATCTCATCCAAGCTTGCCCTCATAAGAGCAGCCAACGCCTGGGCTCATTCCTGACCTTCTCACCTTTGTTCATTTCTTCATTTATTCCTACGCAGAATTCTTGAACACTGAAGCTAGAGGGGACCTAGGACATCACTTAGGGTGGCAGTTTGGTCTGTAATGGTTCTTAGCATTGAGGGGGTAGTACACTCTTCTAAGGACATTTGAAAATGTTTGAGTACTTACTTTGGGTGTGTCACAAAGAGAAAGGGCACTGTTAGCATTTAGTAGGTGAGAACTGAGGATATAAAATGTCCTGCAATGCACAGAATATTCCTACATGATGAAGAACTATCCAGCCAAAAGTGTCCATGGTGTTTCTCTTGCAAAACTGCTGGGAATGGGTACACATCCTCTCCTCTCCTACCGCATAGCATATTATGGTGAGTGCAGGCTTCCTCATTCCTGGCCTCTCCATAGCTTGGGCTCAGGCATTTGAAATACATTTGTTTTATGGTGGGAAAAGGGGGCATGGGCCATGGAGTCAAAAGGACCAGGACAAATGTTCTGTTTCTGCCCTTCCAGCTGCAGAAACTTGAGCAGAGCTAGTGATTCTCAGAACCCATGCTGCTCATCTGCACAATGGTGCCCTCAATATCTATGTTACAAGATGATTTTGAGCCATATTGCACAATTCCTGGGATTGAGTAACATGGTCCAGTGGTGAGGATTAAACAAGAGAACTTGCATAGAGTACTGTGTGCATAGTTGACATTGAATATACTATAGATGTTACATGGACTGTGCCTTATGCTGTGCTTGGCATGTAATAGAGACCCTAAAAACTGTCAATCCTTTCCCTCCCTCTCTCCTTCTGTAAATACCATGTGGCTCACTGAAGGTCATCTGTGATTCATTGAATAAGAGCTCATAAAGAAGGCATGGTTCCTAGTCTCATAGAATTTAAAATTTAGAAGTTCTGATAAGTCCCATATATATAAATCTGTGTGTGTGTGTGTGTGTGTGTGTTTGCACGTTCAAGAGTGAGACAGGTATAAAAATATATTTAACTATAAAGATTTACAGTCTACCTCTTCTGCACCTCCCACTATCCCAAAAGGAATGATCTTTTGATTATTTGGTCTATTACTAGGTCTTTGTCTTAGCTGACAGAAGGAGAAGACAGAAGGATAGTAGGAGCCAAACTGCTCTAAACATGGCAGGTTGAGACAGAAATGAGGAAGGAAGAGAAAGGAAACAGCATAGGAAGTGAGAAAGAATGAGGGAGAGAAAATGAGAAGTAGCTTCCTGGAAGAGTGGGTCCTTGGGACAAGAGATTCCTGTAGGGGTTTGGGGATTACCAAGTTGCTGTTGCTGCTCTACTTTACAGAGACTGTAATCAGGGCAACCCCATTGTGAGTGCCTGAGAAATGGTTTTGATTGGCTCAAACTCCCAAAAGATTCCTCCCAAAGATTTCTACAAAGTTCTTGTGTAGTCACTGGATCCAGGTTCTTGCTTCCCTCCACCCATGCTTTCAGCTTCATGGCCATCAACTCAGCTATAAAACCGGGCTCCTCAATTCTCACTCAAAGCTCTTGAAAGAGTGGCAGACTTCCTTAAAGATGAGAAAAGAGATTGCGTCAACCTAGCACAAATGTCAGGAGGAGCATCAGACAGTCCTTTTTTGAAAGGCCCTTGCCACCCACCACAGGGAGGCTGCTCTGCACTGCTCAGAGACCCCATCTTGACTGATCTCACTGGCTCCTCCCTCTCCTCCGCATTCTTCCCCACCACCTCTCTTCACTCCTCTGCCCCTCCCTCTCAAGAGCAGAAAACAAATGCCTCTCTTTTTCTCAGCCATCTCTCTGTGCCATGAGCCCATCAAAACCCATGTGTTTTGGACTTGCCTACCCCCTTAATGGGAAAATTCAGGTGTTTATAGTCAAAGCAGCTCCCTCTCTAAAAGAATGATGTTAGATCACAGACATTTCACCTCATTTTTTTCTATCTACAACTTAAATAACAAACCCAAATAGCTGAGAGAAGCAAAGCAGTATGGAAATCCAATGGGCTGGGCTGGGAGGAGTCCCTGGACAAGGCTGACTTGAAGGATAGATGGGATTTGGAGAGAACTGGAGAGGAATCCAATGGTATCACAACATCAATAAAAATGTGGAGGCTGAATTGGCACAGAACTAACTAGGGAGATGAAGAATTTGTTCAAGCCAAAGCCAACAATCCATTGGCTCACAGTAAAGGATAAAAACATGGGCATTAAGGTGGGATCATGAGTGGAGGACTCTGAATGTGTCAGGTTAAGAATCTGACCGAAATCTGATCTCTGTTTTGGGATAGACTAATCCATCCTTTAGGACTTGGCTGTTGTTGTCGAGAAAACCATATCAATGATCCTTTCAGATACGCAAAAGTAAAGCAAGAACATCCCGGAGAAAAACAGGAGTTAAATACATCTAATTTAGACAAACCAGCTGAAGAGCTCATTTGGTTATGCCCGGAGCCTCCCACAGCCACACCTCTGTGACCTCTACTGGGGGGGCAGGGGTAGAAAAGTTTCTATAGGGATTTGTCTACTGTACAATGGAACATTATTTTCATTCATTCGAAGTTGGGTGTTTATCCCTTCAAATAATTGTTTGCAGAAGGATCAGAATTCAAATGGACAAATGCTTAAAAGGAACAGGCAAATGTGCCCTTTCATCCTCTCACAGAGGATGAGCAACAAGGAAAGGGAGTTGGATTGCATTTAGCACAACTCAGCATAGATTTCTCATGACAATCATCAAGATGGCATTGTGGTTCTCACAGTCTGACTTCAGAGTGCTTACTGTAATCACATTGACCTTACAAAGTAAATTCATCCTAAGAAAATACTGCTGTATTCATTTATTTTAATACTAGAGGCCTGGTGCTCGAATTCGTGCATGGGGAGGGGGAGCCCTTGGCATGACCCACAATCGATCGAGGTCTATTGGGGGCTGGTTGGTCCAGGGGGAGGGCCACATGAGGTTGGTCAGCTGGGGGGAGGGGCTGCAGGAGGTTGGCTGGACCAATGAGGGGGCCAGCTGACCAGGGAAAGGGGCTGTAGGAGGTGGCCAGCTGTGGGAGGTTGGCTATGGGAGTGTACTCACCATTAGGAGGCAGCTCCTGCATTGAGCATCTTCCCCCTGATGGTCAGTGCATGTCATAGCAACTGGTCAACCTGTCATTCCTGTCATTCGGTTGTAACAGTCGCTTAGGCTTTTATATAGAGAGATTTATATATATTTAAATTAAAATTTAATTTTTGTATATAATAATTCTCATAGTCTGATTTTTTTCTACCCAGCATCCATGCCCTCTGATTCTAAAAAGAGCACTCCAGTTTTCCATCTGTAGCCCTCTCTCTTTCTCTCTCTCTCTTGGAATGTTGCCCTGCCTCCATGATACAGAGGGCAACAGCAGTATTATCAATCATTTATGCCACTTGCTGGTCATGGTAATTGGTGGCCTATCCTTATCACCCAATCTGAAGTAGAAACCTAATCACTTTTAATCAGATCTCCCTGTTTTAATTTTCTGCACAGCTCTTATTATTATCTGATGTATTTTCTTATTGTTTACTTATTTTTTAGTAAGTTAATTTTGTTAATCCTCACCTGACGATATTTTTCCATTAATTTTTACAGAGAGTAGAAGGGAGAGGGAGAGACAGAGAGAGAAAAAAACACCAATATAAGAGAGACACCTTAATTGGTTGCCTCCCTCATGCACCCCTACCAGGACCAGGGATAAAGCCTGCACCCTAGGGCATGCCCTTGACCAGAATCGAACCAGCTAGAGCCTTTTTAACAAAAGTATTTTTATTCATTTCAGAGAGGAAGGAAGTGGGAAGAGAGACAGAAACATCAATGATGAGAGAGAATCATTGATCGGCTGCTTCCTGATGCTCCACACTGGAGATTGAGCCCACATGTGCCCTGATTGGAAATTAAACCTTGACCTCCTGGTCACACCAGCTGGGCTGTTTACTATTTTATTTTATTTTATTGTTGTGGTCTGTGTGTGTATGTATCTACCACTTTTAAAATGAATGCTGGGATCTTGTGTGTCTTTTTAATGCCATATGCACTGTAACCTAACATGCTGCTGGAACATGGAAAACAATCAATGTGTTTTGGTTGAATAGTTTAACAAGGAATGAATCACCAAAATGTTTCAATGGAAATGTAATATGAGTATGTCCAGTAAGAACTAATCCTAGAAATGTTGCTGTCCTGGTCAATGAAATGGCATTCAACCATGAAGCTATAAACCTAGATTTGCCAAAGGTTACCTCAATAGTAATACTCACCCCACCTAAAAATGAAGTTAATACCAAAAAAGATAGAGACAGAGCTATAGAAAACAACTTCCTGATAAAAATCATCTGAGCACCTGGATCTAGCTATTCCTGAATTCTGTTACTTTTAAGTACTGGGGTGCATCATTAGGACTCTCAGCTATCAATACACAGGCATGCTGGCTGACCTCTGTGTCATAGCCAGGCCAGTTCTACAAAGCACTACAGGCCTGAGTCTGGGGATATTCTCCCTCTAGGAAGGACAGTGTCTGCATTGTATTCTTCCCAGACATTTTTCCTGAAAAGAGGGAAAACATCAGCAGGAAACATTAGCACATATACTGTGGCCTGGGGGAACAGCTCAAACCTCATGGAACAAGTACAGACACAACAGACATCATGGCCCTGCGCCCACAGTCCACTTCCCTCCACAGGAAAACTGCCTGAAGAAGGAAACCAGACATCACCTTTTATAAACGTGTACAGCACTCCTTCCGTTTTTCTCTCTTGTGGCCCAGCATGGTGTAAGGAGAAAGAGCATTGATCCCAAGGATCTGGGTCCTAGTTTCTGCTCTGTCTTGCTCTCTGCACTGAGGCCACAGAATCTGTCCATTGTTCAATCGACATTTACCATGCACAGTCCTGGAAGGGCTGTCTCCTATGATTCTTCTTTTTGAAGACAAATGACCAAAATTCAGATGAGCTAGTTTAAGCCAAAGAAAGAACAAGAATATTTATCAACTCTGAGAATCTTAGGAAAGGTTTCAAAGAAGTCCAAGTTGGATTAAGTGCAAGACTAAATGCCCAAATCATTCCCTAAAAACCTGGAGCACTTCAGAGAATGAGGGTTCTCTAGCTGTGGCTTTAAACATCAAGACTGGAACATCTCTTTATATAACATTATTTAAAGAGTTTCTACACACCCTTTCATCCACCTCTTTCTTTTCTGTCCTAGGCTCCATTATCTCTGCAGGCTGACTGGAAAGAAAGTGCACAGAGACCTATCCTATGTAATAAAAACCCAGCAACCGAATGGCTGGTCAGTCGACCAGTCGCTATGATGTGCACTGACCACCAGGGGGCAGATGCTCAATGCAGAAGCTGTCCCCTGGTGGTCAGTGCACTCCCAGAGTGGGAGTGTCACTTTGCTGACCAGGATGAGCAGGGCTCCCATAGCAGGCTGATTGCCACAGGCCACACTCCCCACCAGTGCATGAATCCTGTGCACGCAGCCTCTAGTTTGAACATAACATGGCCTAGGAAATATGATCCAACCTGCAATGGGAAGTAAGTTTGGAATACAATGCTGAAGTCAGATTGTTATAGATGTTTGTGTTCATTCTGTTGAAAAATGGATAATTATTTCATACAAACAATACTTCTTTATTCTACACTATTTACTAAGCAATTATATACACAAGGCTCTCTACTAAAAAATTAATAATAAATAAGGCACAATCCATGATGTCAAGAGCATAGTTATCTAATATGGCAGTTGAAAGATGGATCTAGAAACATCCAGAATAGCACAGTCCAACAGAAATATAATGTGAGCCACAAATGTAACTTTAAATTTTCTAGTACCCACATTTCTAGTACTCTTTCCATTTTTCTCTCTTATGGTCCACCATGGTGTAAGGAGAAAGAACATTGATCCCAACAAAATGAAATGGGTGGAATTCATTTTAATAATACATATTATTTAATCCAACACATCAAAATTATTTCAACATGTAATCAATATAAGGAAATTATTATGAAATATTTTACATTCTTTTTTTCTTATTAAGTCTTCAAAACTCAATGTGTATTTTATATCTCAACTAGAGGCCCAGTGCACAAAAATTTGTGCACTCAGGAGGGTCCCTCAACCCAGCCTGTGCTCTCTCGCAGTCTGGGACCCCCCCAGGGGATATCCACCTGCTATCTTAGGCCCGATCCCCAGGGGGATCGGGCCTAAGCTGGCAGTCAGACATCCCTCTGGCAGCCCGGGAGCCCTCGGGGGATGTGCACTTGCCAGCGGGAAATAGGCCTAAGCTGCAGTTGGACATCTTTAGCACTGCTGAGGAGGTGGGAGAGGCTTCCGCCACCACTGCTGTGCTGGCAGCCATCAGCCTGGCTTGTGGCTGAGCAAAGCTCCCCCTGTGGGAGTGCACTGACTACCAGGGGACAGCTCCTGCATTGAGCATCTCCCCCTGGTGGTCAGTGTGTGTCATAGTGACCAACCATTCCCAATCGTTCTGCTGTTAGGGTCAATTTGCATATTACCCTTTTATTACATAGGATAGAGGCCTGGTGCATGGGTGGGGGCTGGCTGGTTTGCCCTGAAGGGTGTCTCGGATCAAGGTGGGAGTCCTGTTGGGGTGCCTGACCAGCCTGGGTGAGGGGCTGATGGCTGTTTTCAGGCTGGCCATGCCCCCCAGCAACCCAAGCTCCCAGCCTCTCCATTTTTTCTTTTTTTTCCCTGGGATTTATTTATCTTCTATAATTAAAACTTGAGTCGAGCCAAGGGCTGGCCAGGGCAGGCAGGAAGCTTGGCTTCCTCCATTGCCGGGGGAACCTAAGCCTTGTGCTCACTCCAGCTCCATGGCCACCGCCATCTTAGTTGGGTTAATTTGCATACTTTCTCCTGATTGGATGGTGGGCGTGGTTTGTGGGTGTGGCTTGAATGTAGCAGAGGGATGGTTAATTGGCATGTTTCTCTTTTATTATATAGGAGGATTTGGACTAGCCCCATCTTAAGTGTTTAATAGCCATTTCTGATTAACAGCTACAATACTGGACCTCAAAAATGTTAATGGGAAAATCAACTGTGAACATGTTTCTTCTCTAGTTCAACTTTTTTCCTTGAATGGTCCCCTGATATTTTTCTCCAGGACCATTTATTCCCTACTTATATCCATTTTGGATGTAGTTGATACCATGCCAGATCCAGAGATGGCTACTCAAGTCATTATATGACTCTGGACCTAGTGATTGGTTTAAAGATGGACATATGGCTCAAAGAGAGTCATTAAAATACAATGATTCTGTTCTTGGAACTTCTGAAAAAGATACACATCCTCTTTTTTGCAGGTCTTGAACCTCGGAGGATGTGAGCTTGAAGTGCCTGCTAAGAGCCACCACAAAGAGCCTGAGAATGCAGCCACTATGTTGAGCGTAGAAAGAGATGAAGAGAAATTCACTTCTCTAGGCATCAACCTAGCTCCTAGAGCATTCTTGAGCTTTTCAATTACATGGATCATGAATCGATCAACTCTACTCAAGCCAATTTGAGTTTGGATGTTTTCTGAAAAGGGTGGTGATAAAAGAGGGAACTTCCACTCCCCTCTCCGGGAGAAAGTAGTATAGCATGATTTCATCCAGTTTTTCTTTCCACTCCTATATCCTCTACCTGAGAAGAGAAGTAACTTTACTATTGATACCAGTGAATCTTAACATCCATTGAGCTATGTGTATCAGGAGGCAGCATCACTACACCATTAGTGATAAAATAATATTCTTTTTAACAAATAGCAATAGGGCTTGACTCTCATTCTCACTTGTCTCTTCCTCTCTTGGATCACTGACAAGGCCAGGAATCTGCTCTCTCTGTCTCAGCTTCTCCTCCTGCAGCTTAGTGGTTGAATCAGGTCAGCCCTGGGGGATTGATTACATTTGATTCTTGCCTCCCCAATGGTCTCTGATGCATACCAGCAGCACATTCACAATTGTGATGTATTATCTCAGTTTCCCCAAGACAACCAAGCAAACAATGCATTTTTGTAAAAAGAAGATGAGTTTTTCTCATCGGAAAAACTGTGTCTTTTTCTGAGTCATATCTCTATAGAAAATTCTCAACAAGTTTAATTAAAAATTTCAATTCCTAAATGTCACCACTTATTCATCAAACTTTAAAAGAGTACCTGTTACATATAGGGCATGGTAATAGCAACTCAGGGTACAAAGATGAATATGTCACTGAACTCAAGGAGACAATGTTTAGTTTATAAAAAATATTTTTTAAATAAGATAATGTAATAAGAGAGACAAGAACATGAAGGGAACATTGAGAAATGACACTTTGAAAGGTCAGGGTAGTAACTACATTAAATTTAAATAGACAACAGAATCCAATAAAAAAAAAAAAGGCAGTAGCTGGCAGAGTGGATGGGGGAAATTATCTAATCTATGCTGAGCAAAAAGACACACTTTAGATTTAAAAACACATAAATTAAATTAAAGTAAAATGATGGGGGGAAATACTATGCAAACAGTATCTGAAAGAGAGCTGAAGTATTTATATTGATATCAGACAAAATACTCCCGAAAACAAAAGTTGTTACCAGAGACAAAGAGAAGCATTTTATAATGCTTAAGGGAATAATCCATCAGGAAAATATCCTATATAATAAAAGGCTAATATGCAAATCAACCGAACAGCAGAATGACTGGTCGCTATGATGTGCACTGACCACCAGGGGGCAAATGCTTAACGCAGGAGCTGCCCCCTGGTGGTCAGTGTGCTTCCACAGGGGGAGCGCTGCTCAGCCACAAGCCTCCACAGCAGCGTTAAGGAAACCTGAGGGTTTCTGACTGTAAAAGGACACAAACTGGGCTGAGGGAAACCCTTCCCCTCCCCAAGTGCACAAATTTTGTGCACTGGGCCTCTAGTAACAATTATAAGCATACATGCATTTAACAAGTGAGCCCCAAAATACATGAAGAAAAACCCAACAGAACTGAAAGGATGAATAGAAAATTTAACAACAATAACTGGAGATTTCAATACCCCCTTCTTTCCATAATTGATAATGCATCTATTTTTTATGGGTCCATTTACTAGTAAATAATAAGCAAATATCAATGAAGACTTAGAACATTTGAACAATACGAAAAACCAACTACACCTGACAAACATCTATTGAACACTCTAGCCAACAGCAAAATACATATTCTTCTCAATTGCACCTGGAACATTTCCCAGCACCATATTGGTGCTGGGAAAACTAGATATCCATGTGTCAAATTATGAAGTAGATTTTTCTTCTTCATATCATATACATAAATTAACTCAAAATTAATCATAGATCTAAATGTAAGAGCTAAAACTATTTTTAAGCTATAAAACTCTTTGAAAAAAATATGAGAGTAAACCCTATGATCTTAGATTAGGCAATGGTTTCTTAAATACAACATCAAAAGTACAGGTGCAAAACAAAAAAAAAAATTACATCAGCACAGATGATATAATCTTGCATATAAGAAATTCCAAGGAATACACTAAAAAAAGGAACTAATAAATGACTATAGCAAGGTTCATGAGGCAAGATCAGTATACAAAAATCAATTGTACTTCTATAAATTTGCAATAAACAGTTAAAAAGTAAAATTTAGAAAACAATTCCGTTTATAAGTCCATCAAAAATAAAATACTCAAAAATAAATTTAATGAAAAAAAGCAAACCTTGTATGTAACATCTATAAAACATTGCTGAAAGAAATGAAAAAAAAATGGATAAATGGGAAGACAATCCATGTTCATAAAATGTAAGACTTACTATTGCTAGGATGATAATAATATTATCCAAATTCATCTATGGGGTCAATGCAATCCCTATTAAAGTTTCAAATGTCTTTTTTGCAGAAATTAACAAGCTGATGCTAAAATTCATATGGAAATTCAAGGGACCAAGAATAGCCAAAACAATCTTGAAAAAGAAGAACAAAGTTGAAGTATTCATACTTCTTGATTTCAAAATTTACTTTTCATCTATAGTAATCAAGACAGTCTGCTATTGGAGTAAAAATAGAAATGTAGATCAATGGATGATAATTGAGTGTCTAAAAATCATTACTTAGATTTATGGTTAATTTGTTTTCAAGAAGAGTGCCAAGAAAATTTAGTGGAGAAAATAATAGCATTTTTAACAAATGGTGCTGGGATAACTAGATATATATGTGTCAAATCATGAAACTAGATTTCTATCTCCTATCATTTAATAAATTAACTCAAAATGAATCATAGACCTAAGTGTAAGATCTAAAACTATTTGTTAAACTGCAAAACTCTTAGAAGAAAATGTACAAGTAAATCAATCTTTGTGTCCCTGGATTAGGCAATGGTTTCTTAAATATAACACCAAAAATACAAAAAAAAAAAAAAATTTTTGCTGCTTTAAAGTATACTAGCAAGTAAGAAAAAAGATCAATAGCCATGCAATAGGAGAAAAAATGCAAATTATAAATCTGAAAAGATATTAAATATATTTTTTAAATCACAAATGATCAGTAAACCAGTGAAAAGGTGTTCAAAATCATTAGGGAAATGCAAACCACACCACAATGAGATTCTACTTCATACCCACTAAGATGGATACAATAAAAAAGTAGAGAAATTCCTGGTGGAAATATAAAATAGTGTAGCCTATTTGGAAAACAGTTTGGCAGTTCCTCAAAAAGTTAAATATTGAGTTATCACATGACCTAACAATTCTACTCCTAGGTCCATGTCCAAAAGAATTGAAAACATATCTATACAAAATTGTACATGAATGTTCTTAGAAGAATTATCCATAATAGCCAAAAAGTGGAAACAACCCAAATGGTCAACTGAAGAATGAATAATCAAAGTGTGGTTCATCCTTACAATAGAATATTATTCATCCATAAAAAGGAATAAACAACTGGTATATGTTATAACATGGATAAACCTTGAAAACATTACAGTAAGTAAAAGCAGCCAGTCACACACACACAAAAACACATATTACATAATTAATTCTATTTATATGAAATTTCCAGAATAGACAAATCTATAGAGACATGAAATAGACCAGTGTTTTGCTGAACCTGCCAGGGTAAGATGAGGGGATGGAGAGTGAGTGCCAATGGGTACAGCGTTTCTATTTGGGTAGATGAAATATGCTTGAATTAGATAGGGTGATGGATGCACAACTCTGTCAATACACTGATGACTACTGAGATACACACTTAGAAAAGAGTAAAGTTTATGGTATGTGAATTATATTTCAGTGAAACTATTATTCAAAAAAAGACTTCACGGGCTCAAGGAGGACTTCCCAAAAAGATACCCTAAAATCTATCTTAACGGGGAAAAGAGTTATTATAATTAACCAATGCATATTTAGAAGGAAATTTTCTATGTAAGTTTAAAAAGCACGAAGGTTATTCCCAACTGGTTTGGCTCAGTGGATAGAGCATCAGCCTGTGGACCAAAGGATCCCAGGTTCAATTCCGATCAAGAACATGTACCTTGGTTGCAGGCTTCTTTCCAGCCAGAGCCCTGTTGGGGACTTGTGCAGGAGGCAACCAATCAGTGTGTTTCTCTCACATCAATATTTCTCTCTGTCTTTCCCTCTCTCTTCCACTTTCTCTAAAAAGCAATGGAAAAATACCCTTGGGTGAGATTTTAAAAAAATGAAAACAAAGCACTAGGATTAAATATTATAAAAATCCCCCAAATTAGTATATACACACTCTAGAAGCTTGCAGTCTAATTGAGGACACACTAGCAGAAAATAAAATTCAAGTTACTTAGCACTTGCTAAGTTCCTGTTATACCAGCCTTTTTTAACCCAGGTATTATATTTTCACTTATATCTCACGACATCCTATTTGAAATTTGAAAATGGAGAATATGAAACTCAGAAAGGTTGGTTGAATGTCCAAAACCCATTCAGCTACCAAACACCTGGGTTTGAACCAAGATCTGCCTCAGCAGCTCACCACATGAGGAGTGTCAGGTCTTGTTGAGCCTTGGGCAGTAAATGTCATAATTTATCTTATCTGGCCTGCTACACCTATCCTCTTCCAGGGACATCTGGTAGACCATAGCAGAGACTCAACCGTACCCATGGGCTGTGTGGGGCCCTCAATAAAAGCACCCTACCCATTCCAGAATATAACATACCAACTCTTCCTTCCTGACACATGGATGTACTTGGCCCCACCCTTGGACAACTGACTTATTTCTTAAACATAATTGCTTGCTCATATATAGCTACAACCTTTGTGTTTCCAGCAGAGACGTCATGTCTTTGGATTCTGATCCCATTTCAGTTGTGAGTCAAGGGATCCTGGTTGGTGTTCAGTACATTAAACAGTAACCAAAATAAATATCCTGGAAGCCAGAATCCAAGGTTGCCTCCCACTCAGGAGGTTGGGAGGTTTCCGTTGTCAGTGTATGTTTTCCTTCCAAGACAAGGCAAGCTATGTATGTGCTAAGTAGGAATGTTACATGATCCACCACCCCCACCGGTACGAAAGGGAAAATACGGGTCTATGAGAAAGAAAAATGGCGCCAGAAAGAAAGAAGAGCCAAACTAAATTTGGCATTTCACCTTCCATTTCCCCACCCCCCCCCAATGCTGCCTATCCACACCCCAACTCAGTGTCAGATGTTTCAAATGTTTTCATTGTTCCCTCTCTCAGCCCAGCTTCAAATCCCAGAAAGAAAGGGGAAGGGGGGTGGGGAATCAATGCCATACAGATGTGTTTATCCCCTCTTGCCTGGATAAAAGGCTTCTTTCAAGTGCAGTGCATACCTTCCAGGCTGAATCTCTGCATTTTTAGGGATGCCACATGGCAGTCAGGTCAGGCTGCTCTTTTGCTGTCCTTTTTATGTCAAACCCAGGCTTTTGTTCTCTGATGTCAAGCTTGACAGATGTGTTCTCCGGCAGCCAGCACACTGAAAACACATGGCAGACTGAAGCCCCTGGTCTTCTTGGCTAATGACATTGCTGAAACAATTCCACAATTTCCCAAGGGGCTGCAGGATCTCACTGGGGTAGAGATAGGGTGAGGTGAGGATTTTGTAGGGTCAGGACTGTACTCAGGAGAGCAGAAAGGGAGGAGAATTCTGTGGTGAGTCGTCACTTCTTCCTGGGACCTCAGGCTGTTACCATTTGATCTGGTATGTTGGTGGGGGGGGGCGGCTGAGATTTTATATTTTTATAGCAGAGGCTCAAAATACCTTGTATTACTCGACTCTATTTCTGATGTGGACATGCAGGTAAAATGCAGCTCTCTCTCCCTGCTTTCTCTTCATCCTTTTCTCACTCCTTCCCTCCCTTCTTCTCTCCCTTTTTATTTCCTTCTTTCTTCCTTCATTTTATCCACCTTTATTTCCTTTTTATCCTCTCCCAAATGCCCTTGGTTCTTTCCTCTCTCATACTCACTTTTCCATTTTTATCTCTGCTTTCCCTCCCCGTATCTCTCTATTCTCTCATACACCAGTCTTACACACACACACACACACACACATGTCCTTAGCAACTCTCAGAGACTAAAACATACTGAAGGCTCCACATTTCTGCCCTTCATTAGTTCTGGGTGCAGGTGGCTTTTCCTAGAGTTCTGGGCTGCTCATATAGGTGACTGGGGCTGCTATGGCTGCTTTGGCTGTTGGTTTGGACCACTTTATCTATTTCAGCAGCAAATGGTTTTACATTTACAGATTAGTTGGAATTTTTACAGGTGTCTTCTTTTACAAGTGTCTTGTCTTTTCCTCTCACCACTCACTGAGCAATCTCACTTCTCCTTGTGGTGGGCAATGTGATGCCTCTGCCCTGCTCCAAGGGCAGACAAGGGTTTCCTCAATAAGAGGGACTCAGTTAGACAGAAGGCCCTGTTCTCCTCCCACTTCAAGCTCACCCACTCCCTGTCTGTGCTCTTGCCAACTTGTCTGAGTCTGGAACTTGCCAGTGGCTTCCCCTTGTGACCAAAATTTTTCAAGAAATTTCCTGAAGAGCCTAATAGAAATGTAATCTGAATTTGTGATGCTATAGAGAGAACATGGATACAGGGGCCATTGCATCTGCACTTGAACCTTATAGGAAAGTCAGTGTTACCTTAGCATTACAGAGCCTGCTGGCTGTCCCCTGAGATGCATTCTCCCTTTATTACTCCACAGCAGAATCACCCAAATATTGGCTGGGTATGTCGCCACCAGAATTAATACTATACTCTCCAAACTCCCTTGCAGCTAAAGATGGACATATCACAAATTTTCACCAATGAGTTGTTAGTGAATATGACTTGTGTGGTCCTTATGTGTGTAAATCCTGTCTACACAGTAAATCCTTATGTATGAATTATATGGTTTGTATCATTTCCATGATGTATACTAAGTAGTATGTCTGTGCCATTCTTTTTCCTTTTCCTCTTCTCTGGGGGCTGGACCATAGTGGAAGTCTTGTATTGAGGATGAAGAAGCAATAAGGTTGGAAAAAGCCTAGTTTCTCAGATGACCATGGAGCTACTATTTCAGCCCTGATGTTTATGTGAAAATAAATAATAACAAGATAAGCAAATTTATCTTGTTTAAACCATTTTTTCTGGTAGGCCAGGAGGAATGTTCTGTCACTCTGTTCCCCCAACTCCAAAAGGAAGAGATCAGAATAGATGATCACTAAGTCCCCATCCCAGGTCTGCAGCATCAATGGTTCTAGTTAAAAGTCATGGATGCATTTACAGAGCTCAAATTCCTGACTTTAGCTTCAACTTCAGCTAAAGGTCAGAATGGCTGGCACGGCTTAAAAGAAATCCGCAGCTTTGATTTCTTTACTCCTCATCACTCTGTCTACTTAGTGGACATGAGTCCCCAGCGACAGGCCGAGTGTAGCCGAAACAAAAGTAAAAACAGTTACCATTTATTGAGCCTTGTACTGAGCTTCCTTTCATCTGCACAACAGCCTGAGGAAGTTCTACCGTTATCCCCTTTTCGGGTCGAGGGCACTGAGACTCAGATAGAAAGTCAGCAACAGGCAAGATCCAACCAGGTTGTGTCTGACTCCAGAGCTGGCTGTCTCCCATGATGACATCTCAGTATGGGAAGAAAACTAAGCTACCATGCATGCATGTGCAGAAGGAGGAATAGGTGACCATTTGATGTAAAGCCAAAGAAGAAAAGCCAGCCCATCCCAAATCCTTCTCCCATGATCAAAACCAGAGGCACTGTATGCTAAGTCCCTTCCCTTGAGCATGGTCAGCTGGTGTAGCAGGGATGACACAATCCACTGAGCAGGTGTTCTTCTCAGGACAGGGCACAACCCTGGCCAACGGGAGACGATGGGGCTGGGAAGTGCACCTACCCACTTCCAATAAACGAGGAACACATGTTGGTTGTTCAGAGAAAGCTAGACTTGCCTTTTCCTCCCTCTTGAAATAAATTGAACCCAACCCCACTTCTGTCCGTGCCTGGCAGAAATAAACAAGGCATGACCCCCACTCAAGGAGGATACAGTGCTATGTACCACCATTATGGATGAGGTATGCATGGGTTTTCTGAAGGAAATGGTTTATTATCTCCATCCTACAGACCAGGAAGCTGATTCTCAGAGACAAAATGACTTGCAGAAAACTCATGGCAGAACCAGGATTAACATCCTGGCCCAAAAGCACCAAAACCCATAAAGCTCCATGTTTGAACAGCAGCTTCTCAGATGCGATTAGGACCCTTCTAAGGAGTTAGGTCCATGAAGAAAAGGTAGTAATTTCTTCCAGTTCTTGATTCTAGATGTGATTCTAGAATCACCAACTCGCATGGATGGAAGGTACCTTAGAGAATGTCTAAACCAACAGTGTCCCCTTACATTGGAGGAATTTGCATCCTAGAGAAGTAGCCTCCTTACCAAGGGTCTCAGCTTCTACGGCAGAGCCACCATCAAACTTAAGGCCCTGACTTGTGCTGCACCGACCTGCGTTTCTATTTGGAGAGGAGGCTGCAGAAACTAGTGGTTCGGCCTGTGAGTTCTTATGTTCAAATCTCAGCCATGCCACATCTAAGCCCTGTGACCTCATACAGTTTCTTTAGAGCCTACTTCCCCATGTTCCCTTGGAGATGATAATAGTACTTGTTAGGATGCGCCAAAGAGGTGCTGCAGGTTAAGCAATCCATGTGGTCCCGGCCCACGGTAGCTGCTGGTGAACATCACTGTCTTATCATCCAAGCACAGGCCATGTACCTCTCAGCAGATATGCCCTAAACAAGGGAGACCCGGGAAAACAGGGAAGAAGGATGAAATTCAATCGGCTTGCAGAACGCGAGCACTTTTTCCCCATCTGGAGCTGACAGCGATAAATAGAACCTAGAGATCATATCATATCTCAGAGAAAGAATTCTAAACAAGGAGACCCCAGAGCAGAGCACTGCGCCTGCCACCTCTGGCCTCGCTTTCTGCGCTGCTAATGCATCATGGAGCATGTGCTTCACAGTCACCCAGAGGGTAACAAGCGGGTCCCAGTCCTCTCTCCTAAGTGAGAAATTCCTCATTCCACAAGTGTTAGGATTTCCAGGGATTAGTGTGAAAGGCAGGGAAGCATCTAAATCCCTCAGAATGCAGAGAAGGTAAAGCCCCACTCACCTCTCCCTCTCCCCTCAGGCCCCCTTGTTTCCTCTTACATGGCCTCACCCTCCACATACTCCTCCTGCCCTGAGCCTTCTCCGGCAGCTAGTGGCTGGGAAGGGGGCACTGCCTGAGCCGAGAGCAACCACAAACCCCACAGCAGAGAGATGGGTGGCTGTGTATGTCTTATACAGGATTGAGAACAAATCCTAAGCACCCCAAGTTTTTGTCTATGTAAGCTGGCTAGGGGCTTCTGTTTCTCACAGCGAGGGAGAACAAGCTCCACTGGGCCCTATCTGTGACATTGTCTGCTGCTTACGGAGCAGGGGACCAGGACACGGGCAGCGAGACAGCGCAGGCATCACAGGCAGACAGGCCTCAGGTTCTCCCCGGGGCCCCAGTCCCTGGGGAGGGTGGTCAGTAAATCGCCTACAGGGCTTCTGATCCACCAAACAACCAGTCAGCTTTTCTCTGAAGGAAGTTGAGTTGTATAACTAACCGAGTTTCCCTCTCCAAAGGACTGCTGGGAAGTTAGGAACCCCATGGGTAGCCCCAGAAATACAAGGTGGCTATTATGCTGGTCTTTCAGCCTCTTTAGCTGACTTCACTTTTGTCTACATTCTTGCTTGCGTTGTTTGTGTTTTATACCTACCTTTTACATTGATGCCATTTGGTGGAATTTAAACATACTCATAAACCTGCGAATCCTTTCTGAGTCAAGGTGAGAATAAATAGGACCAAGCAACGCCTGCAGGGTTGTTTTTAGAATTATCGGTAATACAGGGTAAGGCAAACATAGGTATACAGCTGTGGGTTCGTGAAACCCAGAGTTTCTTATGTCATTCTTTGTTAATTGTATTCTTTTCCATACAAAAAAACTGTAAATCTACTTTTGCCTCACTGAAAAGAGGACCCAGAGGAGCCTGATTAAAGCTCGGCCAAGGAGAAAGTCTGTGTCAATCCTTTGAGCTGCCATATGGACAGCCCACTACAAGGCAGAGAGGTGAGGAGCTGGTTAGGATGCTGTCATGGGCAGGTGGGAGGCCCCACAGTGATGAGGGTGGCTCACGGCCAGCAGTGCATGAATGAGTGAACAGGCATTTGAAATGAATCTCAACATATAAGTAGCCAAATTGGGCAAGGTGGCATTCCAGGGAGAAAGAACAGAAAGAGCAAAGGCAGGGAGGTGCAAGAGGAGACTTGGAGGGACAAGTAGGTGGCACCCCATTGAGATCAGGAGGTGCCCGTGGGAGAGGACATGAATAACTTGGATACTTGCTTGAGAAAATAGTGAGAGTCTCCTCCAGCTATACAATTCTCCTTTCTATAATGCTGCTGGCTTCGCTCAGCAGTTCAGAACTTGGCACAGTGATTCTCAAACTTTCATCATCAAAAAGCCTTTCATTCTCATTCCTTTATCAGGGGGAGGGGCCACTGCTTCTGCGAGGCCTTGCTGAGGTGGAGCCAGGTCCTGTCCAGGAGACTGCGTGCCTCCTTCTCTCCTGTGCTACCTCCAGCCCACAGGCAGGCACTGTGCTGGGAGCTGAGGCCTCAGGGGTGAGCAGAACCAGTGCCTAGCCCTCAGCAGCCATAGGGAGGCAGCTGCCATCAGTGGGATGAAAGCAGGGATGGGGAACACGGGGACCGCCAGGAGCTATGGAAGAACCCGCTTACTGTCCATTTAAGATATGAACCTGATCATGTTCCCTGGGGCATTCTATCCTCCGATGGCTCCCAATTGCCCTTAAGTTTCTCCAAGCTCCCTGCACTGGTTTATACAACCCTCTGTGACTGGGCCTGCCCTCTCTCCGGTCTCATCTGCTGCCACAATCTCCTCTTTCCAGGCCCTGTCCTCCTCGGGCACTTTTTTCACCTCCCTGAGTAAGTGCCGCGTGGTCTCACTTCCAGGTGTTTGAACATGTGTTCCCTAGTCGGTCTCATTTATCATGGAGATCACACCTGAAATATCACCTCACCAGCAACTTCCCCCCCACCCTTCGGGTCTCAGCAGGTGTCCTTAGCGCCTCTGGTGCTTCCCCAGTCGTGGCATTTGTGGAGCTGCTTCCTAATTTGCAGGTTTGCTTGCTATTTCCACTAACAACCTGCAGCCTCTGGACCGGAGGCACCAGCCCTGACTCGTTCGATGGATCGTGCGACTGCAGCGCCCAGCTCAGCTTCCGCACAGGAGCAGGAGGTCCCTGTGGATTTGTTGAAATGAACTCAGTGGGTCTGAAACTTCTCTCCCACCCCCACCCCCAGAGCCGCCTCTGCTGTGGGCCTGGATTCTCGGCAGGATCGAAACTGCTCCCTAAACAGGCCAACTCTTCAGTTTCCATCTTGACTATCTTAACAATCACAGAAAGCTGGACAGTGGTCCCTTCCTACGCAGAGGAAAACAGTATCTTTTTAAGAAACCCACAGGTGATGGCCAGTACGAGCCAGGGGTTTGTGTGATCTGCACAGGAGCCCTCGGAGACGTGGCCACCCGTTCTCTCAGAAAGAAAACAGAAAAATCGAATCGCTGTCTTCCTGGGCGAGAGCACATGGCACAGCCAGGATGCAAGCCTGGGGTCACACAGTGGGTAAGCCTCTATGTCCAGCTTCTGTCTCCGGGCAGATGGGGCCATGCCCACAGGATACCCCTGCCTGGGGAAGAAAAGCCCCAGTGAGGCAGGGTCCTCATTGCCTGGCCGGTTAAAACAACGTCGAGACCATTTCCCTCCCTGGTTTCTTTGGGGAAGGGGCGGAAAGCACAGTGTATATTGAGGACGGCGATGGGGGCTCCAAAAGTCAAATTTCTGCCATTCCTGCATTGGGGTTAGTGCGACCCGCAGGGACCCGTAGCAGATCCCATGCATTCCAGCGAGCCGGTAATGAAAACAGCCTGGCCCCTGGGATGCGTGTCTCTCTCCAAAGGGTGCGGGGCTCTCTGGAAAGTCAAGAGTCATGTTATTTCTCAGCTCCTCACAGAAAGTCAAATGAGACCGGATAAAACCAGGGGCCACCACGGAGGACGCCTTTCCTCGGGGCCACATTTCCATCCCACGAAACCCCATGTGAGACGCCCTTGGGAATCATTCCTTGTTTGGAATTTAAACATCTCAGACTTTTCCCAGACGTGAAGAAAGTATTCATGAGGTATGCCAAGAATTAACCGGCGAGGGCATCCATTTAATTGTATTTGAAACAGAAGCTAATGCTGTTAGCACACCGACCACGTTGACCGATAGCATGCAGGGAAGGAGGGGGATGGAGGGGGAAGGAGGGCTGTGGGGGGGAGCGGGAAGGGAATTATACAAATATGTGAAAATAGAGCCAGCTTGGGGCAGACCCGGGGACCAGAGTGCTAAGATGGCCATGGTTGCCCTGCATTCGTCTTTACATTCGTAGGGGAAGGAACCTCACTTTCTGTCTACAGTCATTGCGGTGTTGGGTCAGCTTTGATCTCCCAAATCAGCAAGAATCCCAAAGGGAAGCTAGCAGTGTTTTTGATTATTATCTTTAAAGTCTAAAATTCCTTAGGTGAAATTCAGTATGAAACGCATCCATGCAACGGGGAAGGTGAGGGGCTGTGTCAACATCTGGGCCTTATTAAGAACCAGCTATTTTCACTAGGCAGTGAACTGGAGAAGCCAAATTCCTTGATAAAGCTAGAAATTTCCAGGAACTGCTTGTAAGAGGCATTTCTTCTGTCTGGTTATTTTGCATAACACACAGCGCTTCAAGTTCCTGCCCAGCCAGGCCGTGGAGATAAAAGGCATTATCTGTTTGTCGAATTTTCTCTAAAAGCTTTAATGCTCTGGTTCACTGTTCGGTTTTGACCTTTATAGAACACTGTGTGATTTACAGCGCCTTTCCACATACCTCCTGCCTTTTGATCTGCCCAGCAGCCCCAAGAGGGAGCAGACGCAGATGCCATCTTCATTTGACAGTTGGGGAAACTGAGGCCAGGAGAGATCCTGTGGGATCTTTTTTGGGCCAAGCTGATGAGATAGTGTTTCAATGTCAGGTGATGAGCAGACAAATCATCTGCTGACCCTGTTGGTCTGGGGTCGAGTCCACATTCTGCATTTCTGACAGCTGATGTGAATGCTGCTATTCCCTGAACCACATTCTAAGTAGCCAGGACATCAGAGGCAGATTTGGGATTTAAAATGGAGTCCTGTCATAGGTGAGGTTAGAGGTGAAACTATTTCGTACATTTACAATTGCTGAAGCCAAGTGATGAGAGCATTAGATATCTTTTACTACTTTAAAAAATAATAAACGTACATAACATATACATACATTTATATCTATACTAATAAAAGGGCAATATGCTAATTAGACCGGACGTCTTCTGGACAAAGCCACAGTGGCGGGGCCAAGGCAGAGACAGTTAGGGGCAATCAGGCTGGAGGGGAAAGCAGTTAGGGGGATCAGGCTGGCAGAGGAGAGCAGTTAAGGATCAGGTAGGCATGCAGAGTGGTTAGGGAAGGCAGTTAGGTGAGCAGTTAGGAACCAGAGGTCCCAGATTGCGAGAGTGATGTCCATCTGCTGGCTTAGGCCCAATCCCTAAACCAGCGATTGGACATCCCCTGAGGGGTCCCAGATTGGAGAGGGTGCAGGCAGGCTGAGGGACAGCCCTCCCCCGTGCACAAATTTCATGCACCAGGCCTCTAGTCTATATATATATATGCCTAAGCAACCATTATGGCCAGCCACTATGATGCACACTGACCACTAGTGGGCAGACACTCAACACAGGAGCTGCCACTTGGTGGTCAGTGCACTCCCACAGCCAACCTTCCATGGCTGGCCAAGTTCCCGTGGTCCCTCCCCCCAGCCGGCCAGACCTGATCAGTCCCGATCACTAACCAGGCTGAGGAGCCCCATCTGTGCACAGATTTGTGCACTGGGCCTATAGTGTGTGTGTGTGTGTGTGTGTGTGTGTGTGTGTGTATGTATATATATGTGTATATATATATATATATATATATATGGATACACACTAGTGTGTGCATACATATGATTATAATATGTATTATATACAGTAGCAAGTAAAAGTATCTAAGATAAGCTTAACAAAATATAAAGTTTATTGTAGGGGGAAAATTTTGACTTTATTAAAATAAATATGTAGAAATATAAACATATTAATGGAGTAAAAGACTCAAAATTTTCTAAATGTCAATTTACTCCAAGTTATCTATAGCTGACATGTAATTGTAATCAAAATTGCACAAGGAGTTTTACAAATTTTGAAATCCTTAATGCAAAAATTTACAGGAAAGAGTAAAGGGACAAGAATAAACTAAAGAATAAAGTAGGAAACTTTGCTTATATAATTTCAATATTTATGTAGCTATCTTACATTAAAACTCCTATAGCTATAGCAATTAAGATATTGGCACAGGGATAGACAATGGAACAATGGCACAGAATAGAACACCCAAAGACAGACCCATGCTTATTTGAACAAAAGTGGCATTGTTGATCAGTGGGGAAAAGATGGACTGCCTGATAAATTATGCCTGGATAATTGGTTCTTCATATACAAAAAATTATATCCCTACCTCACATCATAGAGAAAAATCAACTACAGACAGATTAAGGACTTCAATGTTAAAGGGTAGTCTTTGACATTTTTATAAGAAAATATAGAAGGTTTCATGAGCAAAAGTAGGGAAGGAACTTCCTAAACAAGATATAAACCATAAGATTGATTCAACTACAAAAAATTAAGGAAACCATACAAATACCAACTGTATTAATCAGGGTTCTTCAGAGAAACAGAACCAACAGGATGTATAGAGAGAAAGATATTTACCTTAAGGAATTGGCTCTTGTGATTACAAAGCCGAAACATGAAAAGTGCTAGATCAATATTAGTTCAGTGAATGAATGAATGAATGAATGAATGAATGAATGAAGGCTTCCATAAATGACAATCACTAACAATCGTGAGTATTTTTTCACTAAAGCCTCACAATAATTCCATGAAGTGGATGTTTTCACTGGTCCTATTTTAATGACGGGGAGTCTGGGGATTAACTAATTTGCCCAAGTCCAAAATCTGCAAGTTGAGTTGGCAGGGGATGGGACACTACAGAGTGTAAATTGCCCCTTATCTTCGGGAAATATATTCCAAGACCCCCCCATGTATACCTGAAACCATGGATAGTACCAAACCGTATATGTACTATGTTTTCCCTATACATACATACCTACAAGAAAGTTTAATTTATAAATTAGGCACAGTAAGAGATTAAAAACAGTAACTAACAATAAAATAGAACAACTACAATAATATACTATAATAAAAGTTATATTAATGGCTTTGGGGCCATTATGGAGTAAAATAAGGGTGATTTGAACACAAGCTTTGGGACACTAACAGTTGACCTGATAACCAACAGGACTAGCTACTAGTTACTACGTGACTCACAGGCAGGGAGTGTTCACAGCATAGAGAGTGGACAAAGGGATGATTCATATTCAGTTGGGATGGAGCAGGACAGTGCCAGATTTCAACACGTTACTCAGAATGGCACACAATTTAAAACTTAGGAACTTTTTATTTCTGGAATTTTCAACTTAAGATTTTTCTGACCTCGGCTGACCACGGCTAACTGAAACCACAGAAAGCTAAACCACGGATAAGGGAAGACTACCATAATCTTTCATGGGACCTGGGACACCTCTTAGCACACCCACTACACACCAGACACTGCTGGGAAATGTATGTACAAATTGCTCCTCCTCCCGCAGAGTAACCTCCCTGGGGTGAGGGAGCTGCTATAGGGAAAGAGGTGTGTGTGTGTCTGCCCAGCACAGCCGTGCATCTGTACCCCATGGGTGGCCCCTGCTCTGGGCCTTATGCTTTCTACTTGCAGGCTAGAGCTCCGTGCAAAGGTTTCTTTGCACACAGGATATCTTTGAGGCTGAACTGGAAGGGACCCAGCCGGGAATCAGCCCGTTAGTAAGGGCAGTTTATCTTCTGTGCCCACCCACTTACACATCTGGGAAATCTGCCTACCTCCTGGCTGTGTTCAGAGCGCCAGTCCGGTTAATCGTCTTGGCTTCAGCTGATAACTAAGGTGTTAGCTGATAACCCAGGTGTGAGCTGATGACTTCAGTGTTCTCAGATAAAAATGGAAGGCATTTGGCATGTAGGAAAGAGGCAACAGTGGGGCAGACAGGGAAAGGGAAGGGGAAATGGCAGTGGATGATGGAGGCAACTGGGGTTTGAGTTCTAATTCTGCTCCCTAATAACTGTAATGAGGAAGAAGCCACTCAACCTCTCTGGTGATAATGATGAAGCTCTGATCTCCTAATGCAAGGAAAAGACCTAACACGTATCACATACTCCTTACCTCTTTCTACTCCTTCCCCTGACAAGGTTACTCCAAAATATCTCAAGAAGTGGTCATAAGAAATAGCAAAGAAGCCGGTGGGCAGCCTCTGGAGAACCATCGTCTTCTCACATCATGCCACTTGCTAAATCCACTCTCCTGACCTCCACTCAACACTGTGCCTGCCTTGGAGAGCAAGGTCAGGAGGGAGAACACTGACATGCAGGCTTGTTCAGTGCTCTGTCACAGGACCATCATCCCTATCGTTATCACCATCAACACGATCACTACCATCACCAGTATCTCCATTATCACCACTAGCACCACCACTACCACCACTACCACCACCACCACCAGCACCACTACCACTACCACCACCACCACCACCACCACTACCACCACTACCA